>JACXGK010004781.1:20599-36537 GCA_016801125.1 Novumbra hubbsi
ACACACACACCTCAAAATACATACATATACACATGCCAAAATACATATACACACCCCAAAATACATACACACACACCCCAAAATACATACACACACACCCCAAAATACATACACACACACCCCAAAATACATACACACACACCCCAAAATACATACATATACACATGCCAAAATACATATACACACCCCAAAATACATGCACACACCCCAAAATACATACACACACACCCCAAAATACATACACACACACCCCAAAATACATACATATACACATGCCAAAATACATATACACACCCCAAAATACATATACACACACCCAAAAATACATACATATACACATGCCAAAATACATATACACACCCCAAAATACATATACACACACCCAGAAATACATACATACACAACCCAAAATACATACACACTCCCCAAAATACATATATACACACACACACCCCAAAATACATATATACACACACACCCCAAAAGACATTTATACACACACACTCCAAAATACATACACACCTCAAAATATATATACACCCACCCCAAAATACATATATACACACACAAATATACATACACACACACACACAGTGGATAACTATTAGACCAAAAAGAGGAGAGGAATCTGCATAATTATAATTGAGGGTCTGGGGTTTTCCTGTTCCAAACTGTTTAACATTCATCAGAAACACACACACACACACCACAAGAAAATAGTGTCTCTTTGTCTGGTCAGACAAAGGGAATTCAAGTCATCGAATGGATTGTTACAGATGCGTTACATCCCTTTTGCTGACCCTGAAAGATACTGAGAGCTGACAGCCAAGCACACACACACAGTCATTCCATTGTCTGAGCAGGTCAATGTGGTCCTCGATCTGAAGGCGATTCCTTGGTAGCGACAGCGGCAGTTCGCCCTCCGTAATGTCAGTACATTGAAGGGGGGAAGCGGCTGTTGAGTGATCCCTTCTGGAATGTTTTAAGTCACTTTTTAGAAATCCAAATGTATATTCGTTCAAAATATTCACAGGCTTGATATAATGACTTTAGTTTCAGCTCTTCAATGATTTGTCAACTGTGTTTACCACATCAAGCCACCAAACTACTAACCACGTGCACTGGATTGCACACACTCTACTATCTCCCTGCATCTAGATTTACTATATTGATATTGTAAATCCATCCAAGTATTGTATACTTAAGGTGTTGTATATAGTCATGGTTTATATTTTTGCATGTCAACTTCGTGTAGTTTTAGTGTATTCTGTTACAATAGGTTGTCTTCCACTGGCTGAGTAAATGTACTTTCTGATTCTGAGGGATTCTAGTGCCGGGCTGAAACAAGATTCTGAGCAGTTGTAGACTAGTGAAATGCTCTTTCGAGACAAATCTCTGAAATTTGGGAGAACGTTCCAACCCCCCTTCTGTGTTCCACAGATCTTTGAAGCTCCAGGTCAGAGGTCATGAGGCTGTAACCCCAACGCCACTGTGATATCAGACACCCTGACCCTTCACCCCCTCGCCAACTGGCCCAAGCGGCGAGCTACCACGCCAGTATTCAGAAAGACATGAAAAGCTGATCTGTTTTATAGATGGCATCCGTGGTGTCCCAGAATCCTTGCTGTCAGGACGCGTACTTGCAATGAAACGTACACAGCAAAACTGTCCACACACAAACATGCATAAGCAAGGTGATACACACACAGATATGTAAAAACACACACTCATACAGATATGTGGAAACACACACACTCATACAGATATGTGGAAACACACACACTCATACAAATATGTAGAAAGACACACACTCATACAGATATGCAAAAAGAAACACACTCATACAAATATGTAGAAAGACACACACTCATACAGATATGTAGAAAGAGACGCACTCAAACAGATATGCAGAAGCACACACACACACACATACACATATGTAGAAACACACACTCTTACACGCATGTAGAAACACACACATGCTGACAAACAGCGCCATAGTAGTAAGGTTCTCTGCTGTCCAATTCAAAAACAAGCCATTAACCCTGAAGTCATCCGTTTGATTAGACTGATCTCATTTGAGACCCCCATCTCCGCAACGCCGCCACACACAAACCCTAACCCTGAAGAAACAGCCACCCTGCAGTATGATGTGCATGGAATTAGCCCCCACTTCCAAATCCCACCGCTGAACGAGAACCAAAACCAGTAAGCACATTTATCAGACATACCTTCAGGGAGGCTGCCCCCCCCAAACAACCTACCCCCAAACTATCCTTCTCTCAGGCTTTCCTCAGAAAGGAGTGGAATGATCCCTGAACATCAGTTGGGGAGATTAACAGAACTAGACTGCTGGCACAAGCAGGGTTTGTAGGAACAGAAAAAACTGCGTGATCGACGGAAGCACAAAACAAAACAACAGTTTCCAAACAAACATAATGATTTAATTGTTTTGTAGACTCTGTCTTTCCTTTCATCTTCTTTCCGGTCTCCTTCTAATTCTGAGTCTCTCCCTCCTCGCTCACCCACAACAGTTGACATGTAAAGGCGTTCTCACATACAACTTAGTCTCGGGGAATAGGACCAGGGCTGTAAAATGGTAGGTGAAAGGTCAACCAGGTGGAGGTTGAGAGACCGGAGAGTTGGGGTCGGGAGGTGATCTTACACCTGCAGATGGTTAACCAGGCAGTCTACTTTACCCTTACAGACCCAACACAGGAACAACATCAAGCGCTTTCACATCCACCATCTTGCACGCTCTGTACACACACCTTCTGACACAGAGCAATAATGGAAGGCCCCAGACAGAGAACACATTCAGCAGCTCTCCCCCCATCTCTCACACACTGTTGTCTCTCGTCTAAGTATTTCTCTCTCTCTGGTAAAACACTGGTTTAGTGGCGTGAGGGGCATATATGTAAAGGACATGGGGGAACGGTTGGGAGGGTGACCTACCTGTCAGCGTCTCCCTGGCCCGTGGAGGTGTTGCGTTGGAGGGTCTCTCGCACCGCCGCCATGCCGTCCGGTAGACGGTTGAGCCGCCGTGCGTACAGACTCAGGCCGCCGTCCGTCATGTAGCTGAGGGCAGGAAGAGGTCGAGGGTCACATTCGAGAAAGCCGCCACTCGCCACAGAGCGGTTTCTGAAAGCGCTAATCGCGCAAAATAAGAAACACTCAACTTCACATGGCTTTAGACGGAATACAGTCTGCAAACAAAAGTTGTCTGGGCAAAAGGTGTAAGCTTTGTCAGCAGCAAATTACTAGATAACAGTCCGACCGCTGTTCCAGCGCTTCACCGCTCCTCACTGGTTTCTGATTGAAACCGGGAAGACATCCGTCTGGTGTCAGACCCAGGCACAAAGCTAATCAATCAGGGTTAAATGTATGCTGCTGTTCCGGACCGGGCACCGCCTCACACACCAAGAAGCTACACACACTCACAGAAGAGCAAGCAGCCTGTTCTGGAAGACGTTGTCTCTGGTGTGTTTGAAACCTCCTAGCCCACTAGAACGTGTGAACGGAACCGACCAGCACCAGACTGGTATCAGGCATAAACAGCACATTGACACCAAATTGTCACGCGTGTGAACGGACACATTCCCTCCCTTCTATTGAGAGAAATGGATTCTAGTGGCTATCCTCGAGGACAAATTGGGTTTTGGTATGTTAGGTTGAACGGCTTTGTGGTAAAGATACATATACGCAAGCACCTTGTAACACGAATGGCACCGGGGGCAAATAAAAGCGGTTAGTCAGCGCTGTTGAACCCTAACAGTTAGACAAACAGTCTAGGTCAAGTTAGAATAACAGTAGCTAGATTCAGACAAATATTTGTGAAATGAAGAGCTTTCTAATTTAAACAAACATTTGCCCATTTAAGGGATTCGTTATTTAAACAAATATTTGTCCATTTGAGAGATCCCAAACGTGTTCCTGTTGGACAGAGCTTTCAGTGGATAAAGGGAGAGCGAAGTGATTCTCTTCTTGGCAGGGAAATGAGGACAAAAACAAGTTGTGTGTAACCATAGTTACATTATGGATGCTCCCTCACACCTCAGCTGGTCTACAGTCTTACTGTAACTAGACTGAGGAACAGTGAGTGTGTACAGACAGTAAGTGAGTAAGAGACAGAGCTTCATTGTGTAAACTCTTGCCAAACCTACAGAAGAACCCTTACTGTATGTCTCATGCATGTGCAAACTAGAACCTTTAGGCATCCAAGCCTCATCCACAAAAGATGCCACAGGCAGTCTGGGTAATAGTATCCTTAACCAATCAGGAACAGAATCACAGGAAAGGAACTAACCAATCTGGCGATTAAAAGAGCCCTTTGTCTCTACATAGACAGGCTATTGTTTCGATGTACTGTATGGTAAAAGGAATTGCTAACGTACAGAGAAGCACTGTCAACGTGATACTGAAGGATTTTTGTCACCCCCTTTCAGCATCATCTCTCTACGCCTGCTGTACACCCTTTGCATCACATATCAATAACCCATCTGCAACCTTTCTATAGCATATCTATAATGTCTCAACAACATATCTATGACAACTGCTCTGTATCTACCAAGCCATCTGTCCATTTAGCCATTCATTGGTAAGATGAAAACAAAGCCAAAAGCTAGTGATAATAGAGCAATAGAACAGGTTTCTTAATACCAATAACTGCCAAATAAAGTAAAACAATCTAGCAAGAGACATCCTGTTCTCTTGATAACTAAAACTTTATCAGTACACAAACAATAACCCGTAAAATCTGTTGACATTTATGCCTAATGCAAATGCATCACTTCCCTATTTATTTAGAAGGCTAAAAACATGGCTGAAGGGTCCAAATGTATCTAAATGGTTTCAGATTCAGAGAATAATTGAATTTACAATGTCTAATCCGCTAACCCACTGTTTTGTATGAGGGCTTTACAGTTACTAATTAAAATGTTGAAATGTTACAGACAAGAATGAATGGCAATCTTGCAAACAAAATAGGCAAAGTCTCATACAAAAACAAGGCATGGCTATGCAAGATGTTAAATAGTAAATACCTAAGAATGACACTTGAGAATCAAGAGTCCTCACTCTAAAAACACAGATGAAAACTAGATGGATTACCTGGATTAGTCTTCCCCCACCGCCAGTTAAAACCGTTGGACAAAACTTTCCGCCTCGCACATCGTAAACGTCTATCTGGCTTCAAAAAACACGTTTCCAGGTGGAGTTGAAATCCCCTTTAAGAAAGATTCAAATGGACCGTCTTCTTGATTGGTTCGTGTGCAAAATAAAATAATGTGCCAGTTGTTACACGTCAACAGATTCCTATTTGACTTTCTAGCGAGCGTGCTGTCACTGCGTATCTGTAAATGTGTGCTACTAGCACTACCAAGGACTGTCTGAGGTTTTTAATGCTGGGCTTCGCCACACATGCACCCACCCCTGACTGAAGACACAAGGTGCTGGAGCGGGAGGGGAAATCATACCCCCAAGGCCAGACAGAAAACGAGAGGTGAGGGGAGTCAGACGGGGGGCGAAGGGGGGTTGGGTTGGTTGTCTCCAGGGGCCAGGGAAGCCGTAGGCTAAAGAGAGGGGCTCATCCGTCACATTGAACCGGCCTGGTCTTTTGGAAAGCACTTCTCAAAAAATACACTATATCAATATGCAAATGTGCATACTTAGATTGTAGAAATGTACATACTTAGATTGTAGAAATATACATACTTAGATTAGGAGCATCAACCGGGCATCTGTCCTTCATGTAAATATAAACCCGATGTCTTCACGGAAATTTTTTTCACAACTATGTCTAACATTTCCTGATGTCATTTCTAACTACTCTAAAAGGATATACAAGAAAGGTTTGGAAGAAAATGAAAAATGAACATGCCTGCATGTGAACTACTCTCCAACTTACTCTGGATAATAGTGTTTGTAAATGCAAAATGGAATCGAGTTATGCTATTAACCTCCATGGAATTCAGGAAGTGCACCCCAGTTAATGGAAATTCATGAAACTATGGGGACATTTGGCTTCTGCATGTCACTGTTTCCTGGTTAACTTTACAACGGCAACTGTCAAATCCCAAGTTTCTCATGGTCTAGAGTTACTTTGGGAAGGGAGGACATTTCCAAAAAATATATATATTTTAAAGATGGCTGTCAATATCCTATATCCTGCCCTGGACCCCCCATTGCAAACTCATTCTTCAGGGTCAAACCCATTATGTGTGATGAGATCCGGTAGCTGCTTATGCTAAACTAGCATTGCTTGTTAACCTTTCAAGGCCTGGGAAGGAAGGTGGAAGAGAGTTATCAGTGACTGTTTTGAATGGTAAAGCCACAGGGTGTATCTGCCCTTCCACACAGCTACTCACACACACACACACACACACACACAGATCCCCCCCTTAGGCTCCATGCGTAAATCTAGTTACTTCGTTTCACAACAGCCATTTCAATAACCACTCATTTGGGCCCCCATCCATCACCTGTCTGTAGGAAGACTGAGAGCCCCTCCACACAGACACATGTCATGAAACTGGCACTCCGCTGATTCCAGTTCATCCTCAGTCCGTCTTTGTGTTTTCTTTCCTCATTCTCCAGTAACAATATCTGAGGGAGCAATGCTGAGGAAAACAATCCCTGATGGTCGGCTGCCGTTCTGTGGTTCTGGCTGCCGTTGTGCCCAAAGCCAGTCCCTAAAAATAGTTTTTGGGGGGATGGTCCTAATATCTTGCAGGACAAATGGGTGGGCTCCTCTTGATTTCTCTCAGGTGTGTGTTCTATTGATAGGTTGTCGCAGTGCTTCAGGAAGAGCACCAAACAACACCCCTTTTAGGTCAGATGGTTTGGCCCGAATTGATTATGCAATATAAAAAACGACCTTGTTTCTTAACCGCAGTAACCCAACATTAATGTCTAAAGTTAACCTAGCCCTAAACCGAACTGGCAATGGCTTAAATCAAAAGCAACTCCAAGTTCAACACTATGGGCAATTGTACGTTTTCTCCCAACCCCCAATGCAGGAATCGCATTTTCACAAATGGGGACTGGATTTTCAGGCTTAACTATCTTTGTGGGGATTTGGGCCTGGAAAGACAGCAACATATGTGAATTCATATGATACTAATAATGATGACAGCTTAGGCTTAAACTGCTGAGTATGACAGCCAAGGTATGCATGCAGGGGGCCTGTTTTAACATGGCCTCCGACTTAAAACAGAACCACCAAGCAGGTTACAGGGTTCAACTCGACAGAACGCAATATTTTGGTCGCTTTGGTACTGCATTCAAAAGAATGTTGTTGTTTTTCAAAACGCCAAAATAATCACACTTGTAAACAATTCAAACTTGCATCAAAACAACAGTTTTTGCATTCTTTTAGTTTATAAACATTGTTTACCACAAGATCATTGGTTTAACAAAGTTTTTGAAGCATAATGATTACATTTGTTATTGGTTAAGTCATCAAAACATACCATAGTGTATTTCTCTCAGCTTCGTCATGGTAACAATCAGTTCAACACTAAACAATGTAAGTCTCGTGTTTTAGAAGAGCTAGGTAATTGGTAATTTGTTACATTTTATTATTTTCCCACCCCAATTGACAAAACAAGAATGTCCATAATTTCTACATCATAATCAAAGAAAATAATCGTTCACGCACTGCGAGAAACATCTTTTGGGAAACCCAAATCAGCCACTAGTGACCCGGTGATGTCATGACATGGCTTCTCAATGGGCTGAGGGAGGGAGACATGCTCATGAGGAGAGCAGTCATAGACCTCCCACCTCTATTATCAATGGGCTGAGAGAGGGAGACATGCTCATGAGGAGAGCAGTCATAGACCTCCCACCTCCACAAGGAATGATTATGAGGCAGGTCAAGGGTCAGGAATCAGGGGTTGGCCACAAACCATTCCTGAATCACCTCTGAACGGTGGAACCTGACAGTACAACACAGGACTTCATTGAGGAACAATGAGGTGTGCAGCTCCAGCAGTGTTACTCTCAAGAGGGGGCAGATGTCCTGCCACCTCATCTTCAGAGATGGCTGCACACATGGATATGTTTCCTCCACGGCGTCTATTTAAACGGACAGTTGTTCACAGGCCAAGGATATAGCGCCAACACTGTGTTGAGTTTTGGCCAGTTAGACGCCGGCTTTATCAACAAAGATGTACTTGTGATGGTTCCAAGCAGTTCAATTTGTAGTTCTGAACCTGTCCTGTCCAGGGGCTTTCTGAAGACCTCCTCTGCCTTGATGTCAATTCTGCTTCATTTTGAAAGACATTGCCAGTGTTCAAATGGTTTATGGGTGTAAAACTTCTCGATTTTATGTTTTACTCAGTCAATGTCAGTTGTGTGTAAAATGGGCACTTTTGTGTTTTTTGTACCGTGAGTGGTAGAATATTACAACCTACTACTGTGAATAGTACCAAAGCCACAAAAAAGATTGTAACTACAGTCCTCTGGGAGACCAGGATTCAGGAGGGCTGATCTAGAATCAGTCACGCTTTTCAGATCGTTATGAACACTGTGATACAGAGAGCCAAAAAAACCAGACGCTGTGGCACTTTGCAGATCCAGCCTCAGTTCCCAATGGATGTACACTCACATCTGAACAATGTTTTAATGTGAATGTCAGTCAAGTCCTCTCAACACCAAGCGTGAACAACCGCATTTGCCAGGGACTAATATTCCAATCATGTTCTATTGCTGTGGGATCCGCTGGCGCCCTCTAGTGACAAGACAGCCCCTTCTAAACAGACTCAACCACCAGACCAGCCCCACAAGAGATGAGCGGCCAGCTGCCAACCTTGTCGTGCCCGGTTCTGTGCACTAACGGCCGGAGCACTCACCCACTGGCGACGTCATCGGCTCGCGCCGCGTTCTTCGTTAGCACGTCCCCGTCGCTCATGTAGCCGGTCACCTCCATGGCGATGCCCTCCAGGTCGATGGCGTTCCCGCTCTCCCCGAGGTCCATGCTGAGGGCCGCCCCTCGCCCCGCCAGCTGCCTCCGCAGAGGCCCCGGGTAAAGGTAGCGCCCCGCCTGGCCCCCTCCCCCAGCGCCGCGCCCCCCGTAGCCGTTGCCCAGCGACGGCGCGTCGCCGGCCTGCAGGCGGGGGCTCGACTGGCCCAGCCTCCACGACGTCAGGGAGGGCCGGGAGGAGGTGAGGCTGAGGATGCTCCTCCCGCTGCCGCCGCTGACCTCCGTGGTGACGCTGCCGTCGAAGGTTGTCTCCAAGGCGCTGGGGTAGGGAGGGGAAAATAGAGATGGGGTCAACCAGACACTGACTCAGCCTGGTCCACATTGCCGGACCAGTGAGTCAGAGCACTCTGATCCAGTGAGGAACAGGGGCAGCATGACTCTGTCTGGCTAAATGCAACACACTGGTATTCCCATGGGGGAGGCCTTTTGTTAGTAAGACATGACACACTGGGTTTGGAGAAGGAGACCACAGTTTCAGAACGGTGCGTCCCAACCAGGGGTACTAGAACCACTGGGGTACCTGGACTATTCACGGAGAGCACTTAAGACCGCGTGTGCTTCGTGCCAATGCTTCCTAATTAAAACCCTTTAAACATTCGTAACTAAAGCGACCGACAGACAACTCTCCGAACCGTGTCATCCTGGTGAGTGGAATACAATGACACTGTCAGACCCCAGGCAGCCACCAGGTGGTAGTCATGTCCTACCAAAGCAGCTCCCCAGCTACAAGATGTATTCACTGTCCTAGTGGAGCACCCGGTAACATTTACCACTCTTTTAAAGTGGCTTAGTGTGGGTAGTCCAATGGTCTGATATAACAGCAGCAGGTTAAAATCAGGCCCACTGTCACTTTCAAATAACCTATACAAAGCCTTATGAAAAATACTACCTAAAGGAAAGCATGCTTATAGGACTTCACTAATAATAGGTGTGTTAACCACTATGACGGGTGCCTCATCTGTCATGTTTTTACGGTAGACATTCAGCAACATGATGCAGCCACAAGCAGCAGAGAAGATGTTGCCATGTCAGGACATCTCATACAGTCACACACAGTATCTGACCGTTTGTAAGCCAACTTGAACATTAGGCTCAAGTTGCCTAATGCTCTTAGACCAGGGGTCTCAAACCGGTTCCACCGAGGGCCGAGTGTCTGCAGGTTTTAGTTTTTTCCTGTAAATTGGTTCCAGGTTCAGACCTAAATAACCAGATGAGGGTAGACCTAACCAATCAGTGACATAATTAATCAATCAAGTACAAGGTGAGAGTGAAAACCTGCAGACACTCTGCTCTCCGTGGAACCGGTTTAAGACCCCTGTCTTAGACGTTGCTGAAATTAGCCCACGACATTGTTTCATTGTGAATTTCTTTCTACAATTTTATTTATATGTGTGTGCAAAGATTTAGGAATGCGTGATCAATGTATTTTATTCAAACTTGATCACACCGAAACGGTATGAGGAGTTGGAAGCCGGGATGTGGAATCTGTTAGGAAAGTTGTGAACTAGTCCAATGCAGGGGCCTTCTTACCTGTGTGTGACTTGTGTCCCGCGGAGGCTGGACATGGTCTCTTCCAAGTTCTGACGCAGGTCTGCAATGTTTTTAACGGTCCGCAACCGCCGAGTCTCTGGATCTTCTGGGTATTTTACAGAACAAACAGAGGTGAGTACATGGGTACAACAGCCAAACAAACTTAGAAGTACAAGATTAAGTTATAATCAGAGCCAGAAAAATCCAAAAGAAATGTCTGACAACGTTTTATCTTTGACTCTAGACAACACAATCAACGGCCAGTGCCTTGGAGCCCTCCTTTGTAACTGACAGAACATGCTCTCCGACGGCCTACCGGAAAGGTCCTCGATGGACGGCTGGCTGGTTTTGAAGGGGACGTTTTCTCCGCACCTTCCTCCACCTGAGCCAGCCTCTGTCGCCATGATACCGTCCACGTCCGTTTGAGACCTAGATTATGAAAGACCGGAAGTCACAAGGAATACCCAGACAGTCGGTGTCGCCATGGGTTTTTAAGTTGAAACCAAAGTAAACATGTAAAGAGTGTGCAAAGCTGTCACCAAGTCAATGCAGTGTGTGACTTGGAGGTTAGTAAGAATATAAAATAGAAATGTACATTGACTGAACACTTTTTTGACCACCACATGATTTCCTGTGTCCCTGTATAGGTTTGACATCTTCACTATGATGAATATTATTTCCATGTGGGAAAGAGCCGAAGTAGAGAGATACCCCCTGAACGAGCGGGTGTGTCCACATTTGGGGTAAGACACATTGTTGTTCAGGCCAACGTATAGAGGGGTTGTTCTCCTTACCGGTACATGAATGGCGCTACGGTGGCTGTGTTGGGATGGCTGTGGAGCTGCTGAGGCTGAGGTAGCTGGACACTGACCGTGTTGCAGGCCGTGCTCTGAGTGGCGCCGCCGCTCCCTGCTCCCGCCACCGGGGCGGCGCTGTGGCCCTGCTGGGAGGCCTTTCCCTCCGTCGAGGCGAGGCTGGAGGTGGAGCTGGAGTGTCTGCTGTCCCTGTCCCTATCCTGGGGCCCGCGGTGCAGGACCAGGCCCCCTCCTAACCGCATGCTCCGGGGACGCTCCCCGCCCTCCTTCCCCGCCCCCGAGGGGGCCTTTCCCCCCGGCTTGGGAATGCCGCTTTGTGCCGGCGCCAGGCTCTCCTTTTTGGCTGCTTTGCTACCTTTGGGAATGAAACTGGCGATTTTCGAAGTCCTCTTATTGGAAGGAGGTTCGGTTTCCATGACGGCGGTGCCAGCGCCGTCCTCCTTGGGCTCCTCCCCCCTGAGTTCCGTGCGTTCGGTGGCGGAGGTGCGTTTCCCCGCCTCCTTCCCTCTCTCCTTCTCCAGTCCTTTTGTTGAACTTCTCTTGGTCGTCAGGGCTCGGCTGAACGTGCGCTGGGCGATTCCCCTCAGGGCGATTTTGGGGCTGCTGGTTGTCGCAACGACGGGGGTCGTCCCATTACCGGTCCCGTTGACGCCCGGCCGGGCGTTCCCCTCCGCCTCCCCTAGCGGTTCGGTGTTGGACCCTGCCTCGGCCCTCTCCACTGCCCCGGTACTGAGCTGCCGGCCGCTTTCAGCCTGGGCCCCGTGAGCGCTGGAGGAAGAGGACTTGGATCCACTTTTGCTGTTGAACAGCTTGAGCTTCTCCAGCATGGACTTCTGCTGGGTGACTTTAGGTGGGGCCTCGGGGGACAAGGAGGCCCTCGACGTGTCCTTCTCCTGCTTGACGGAGAGCATGGCCGAGGGGTTGGAGGAGGACGTCTGCTTGGACCCCAGAGACTTACTCCTCCAGGGTTTGTTGCTGGAGTTAGGCTGGGGGATGGCCGAAGAGGAGGACGAGGACGGAGAGACGGGAGAGGAGGAAGAGGCGCTGATGGCGTTTGCCGGGGACGACGGAGCATGCTCAGTCATTGCCGGGGTCGGTGAGGTCCCGCTCTCTGAGGGTTCTGATGAAGGGGAGAAGGAGGAGGGAGAGAAGGCTTAAATTAAAAGGAGAGAATACCAAGAGAGGGGGTGAGCAGGAGAGCCATTAGACAGAGAGGAGAGGGAGGGAGATGGCTGGATTGAGACCCCACACTAAGACTCCATATAAGGCCCTGCGCTGTAAAAAGCAGTGTTAAGTCAAAACCGTGTCCATTACTTAACGCTTGCACTAACACCAGGCCAGGACCCCCCACCCCGGACACTAACACTGAGTGCCCTTCGTATTTAGTTTATAAAAACAATGAGAAGGCACTTAAAGTCTGGCCAAGGAATGTGTGTGTGGCTGAGACACGCTCCTAGACACCCTTGGGAGGTTTGGACATATAAGGGCTGATTCTGGTCATTGTCTTCCACACACGGATTCCCAGCATGTGTCCTGAACTACTGGAACTGCTCCAACACAACGAGTACAACACTTATCACGCATGATACCTTCTCTCTGAACAATTATTACAGGAGTGTTGCACGGTTACCATTTCAAAACCCAGTAAACACTGATCAATCATTTTATAAACAATGCTTGACTTACCAGCAGTCACTATAAAATCCAAACCCCAAATAGAAGAGTACTAAAGGATCAGACCCCCATTAAGTCTGTAGAATATAGACTTCTTCAAAACTAACAGTCGAATACGGAACCAATTGCTGTGTGCCAGAAGAGACTCCTAGTGCCCACTAAGCACTAGGATAGCTTTGAATATTCAAAGCCAAACTGCCAAACTGCCAGCGTGCGAGAGCGAACTTGCCACAGGCTAGGGAGGTCAGGTAATCATAACAGACAAACACCATCCTGCATTTCTGGACACACTGGCGGTCCTGCTGCACAAGGTCTCTCGTGGCCACGCCCACGCTTGGATGTTAAACGTGTACTTCCGCAGTTGGTCTCCTGCATGTGCCGTGAGCCGGCACGTTCAGCCACCGACACCAAAACACCACAGGCTACAGTCCACATGCAATATTAAAAGCTACCACAAACACCCACACACGGCTAACAACTTCAAACCCTTGTTCTTCCTTATTCTACATTAGCATGGCTGTAAACACTTGATACTATCACAGAAACTCTTTTAACCACTCTGTTAAACGGCGCTAATTTGGAATTCACACGTTCGGGACTCATTAAGGAAGAATTTACACGGAAAATTAAACAAGCGACCCATTTTTATACATCCCATTTTCCCCACGTTTGTTCCAGGTTTTTAAAGAGCCTTTCATGCCCAAATGGGAGTAAGGAACACACTAACCAGGCCGCTTTTCTCCACAGTTCAGTTTTTCGCGAGTGCACATTGAAACAATGCGGCCATTAGGAAGTGATTAGGACCCAATTAGCCGTGCTAGCAGTTACCGGGCGGAAAGTGGGTCAGGTTGCTAATGGCCGGCTTCCTATTGGAGGGCCCGAATGAGAGAGAGGGGACCAGCAGTAATTGCAGTAGAGGTAGAGGAGAGTGAGAAAGAGGTGGAGAGAGCGGGGGAAAAGGTAGGTAGAAGGAAAGCAAAAGTGGTAGAGACGGTGTGTGCAATTTTGACTTAAATTGTATATCCACCCCCACATGTTGGTTATTAGTACAATTCTTATTGCTTTGCAATATAAACACATGTCCCATGCCAGTAAAGATTAAGCAATTCAAATGAGAGACAAAAAGAGAAACAGAGGTAGAAAGAAACACAGAAAGAGGAAAAGAGAAACAGAAAGAGAGAGTGATAAAAAAGGTAGAAAGAACAGTGGTAGTGTGTGGTAGAGTGTGGTAGAGTGTGGTAGAGTGTGGTAGAGGTAAAGAGGGAAACAGTGGTAGTGTATGGTAGTGGTAAAGAGGGAAACAGTGGTAATGTGAGGTAGAGGTAAATAGGGAATCAGTGGTAGTTTGTGGTAGAGTGTGGTAGTGTGTGGTAGAGGTAAAGAGGGAAACAGTGGTAGTGTGTGGTAGAGGTAGAGAGGGAAACAGTGGAAGTGTGTGGTAGAGTGTAGTAGAGGTAGAGAGGGAAACAGTGGAAGTGTGTGGTAGAGGTAGAAAGGGAAACAGTGGAATGTGAGGTAGAGGTAAAGAGGGAAACAGTGGTAGTGTATGGTAGAGGTGAAGTGGGAAACAGTGGTAGTGTGTGGTAGAGTGTGGTAGAGGTAGAGATGGAAACAATGGTAGTGTGTGGTAGAGGTAGAGAAGGAAACAGTGGTAGTGTGTGGTAGAGGTAAAGAAGTAAATAGTGGTAATGTGTGGTAGGGTGTGATAGTGTGTAGTAGAGGTAGAGAGGGAAACAGTGGTAGTGTGTGGTAGAGAGGGAAACAGTGGTAGTGTGTGGTATAGGTAGAGAGGGAAACCGTGGTAGTGTGTGGTAGAGGTAGAACAGGAAACATTGGTAGTGTGTGGTAGAGTGTGGTAGAGGTAAAAAAGTAAATAGTGGTAATGTGTGATAGAGGCACAGAGAGAATAGGATGTGGAAAATATTATGGTTGGGAAGTATTCACCATGCCAACAGAACGGCCTGTACCCCAAAAGGAAAATAGGGGGCGAGACCTGCTGGGCCTTTTAGTCAGAAGGGAGCATTGTCTTTGCTTGGGAACTGGACACTGGGAGAAACAGAACATTGGCCAGGCACGACCCAGAACACAACGACCACCTAAGATGTCCGGTTTCAATGAAGAGACGCACATTTGACATGCTGCCTCACTGGGGAACCCACTGCCCTTGGGAATCATTACACTTCTATTAAATTCAATCCTCTTTCTTATTGCACACACAACTTTTTCTTTCTTTGTCTTTCTCATTTCTTCTATCTTGATTTTTCCATTTCTCTTATCTGCCTAATGTATAGTTGAATATTAGCAGTAAACACGACACTCAGTGAACTTTCGTCTGGTCCTATCGCAATTTATTTCTGATATCACACTCATTCGAGTTTTCAAACCTCCTGACCTGGCGAAGGTCATTGTGACAAAGTTCATGACCTTGGGACAAAAAAATGATTCCACCAACACATGTGCATGCACACACACACACTCAAGTGTATTGCAGTCGTTTACATGACACAGGTTTTAGTGTTTAACTCTTTAACTGCTCAATTAGAGCATCATTCAGGCAAATAATAAAGTCTGAAAGAAAGAGGCCCTCTGGGCTTGACCATAGACCATCAGTTAACATCCGGCCATTACCAAACTCTGTAATTTAGACACACATGCTCATGCTTACACACACACACACACATGCACGTGCACACATGCATACACATGCAAAACTTCTGTCAGTAGTCCACACAGGCAATAGCACAAAAAAAGATGTGTTGAACTACAGATTAAACCAAAATGTAATTCTAATCTGTAATCTGCCCTCCACCCAGATAACATGACACGGCCCTCAACCCAGATAACATGACACGGCCCTCTACCCAGATAACATGACACTGCCCTCTACCCAGATAACATCACACTGCCCTCAACCCAGATAACATGACACTGCCCTC
>JACXGK010004782.1:0-36334 GCA_016801125.1 Novumbra hubbsi
ATATTACTTGTGTTGCTTTCACAGCATCTCACACATGTAAACCATGAGTCACAAATACACAGCATACACACATGTAAACCATGAGTCACAAATACACAGCATACACACATGTAAACCATGAGTCACAAATACACAGCATACACACATGTAAACCATGAGTCACAAATACACAGCATACACACATGTAAACCATGAGTCAAAAATACACAGCATACACACATGTAAACCATGAGTCAAAAATACACAGCATACACACATGTAAACCATGAGTCACAAATACACATGTAAACCATGGGAGACAAATACACAGCATACACACATGGAAACCATGAGACACAAATACACAGCATACACAAATGTAAACCATGAGATACAAATACACAGCATACACAAATGTAAACCATGAGACACAAATACACATGTAAGCCATGAGACACAAATACACAGCATACACAATTGAACCATGAGACACAAATACACAAAAATGGTTTATTTACACCGCTGCGGTGTATTTATGGATCACGGTATACGTGTGTGAATTGTATGCTGTGTATTTACAAATGTACAAGTATGCTTTCAATACAAACATATTGGCAGAATGTACTGCAAGACCTGAATGGACCCATGTACTGCAAGACCTGAATGGACCCATGTACAGCAAGACCTGAATGGACCCATGTACTGCAAGACCTGAATGGACCCATGTACTGCAAGGCTTAAGTTAGACTTGAAGGTGCTAACGGGGGGTCTCGTGGTGCACGGGTGACTAAGTAATGTGGCATGTTAATGAAACCACCCAATTAGATACAAGGCACCCCCGCTTTCCCCTCTCCAATAGCCATCTCAGTAGTGTCTATGTTTTTAAATGGCTCAATTTACCAGTCCTCAGTCTTTGAACTGTTTGGTCATTTGTTTATAGATCAGAGAATTGTCTGTTCGACAGTCAGCAGCTAAAGACAAGGATCCTTTATCAGTGCCTGCCCGTCCCTGAGGAATCAACAGAGTGCTGCCGTGACGTAGAGTCAGAGCCAGTGCTCCTCACAGAGCCAGATTCCCTGCCTCTGAGCTATAAACACCCACACTGACTGCCAGTTGTAATTCTTGTAGAGATTGGAGCTGACAAACTTTGGCTTGCCAGACACCAAATCATGTTTATCTGTCAAGAAGAGAGGGCCCCCCTATCCGGGCCACTCTCACATGGTCGTACTGAAGCTCCAGGGGCAGACACAGTCTTTGAGAACAAGGAGTTGAAGACAGGCCTGATAGCACTGCCATCCTGCAAACTGGTTGACTGAAGCTTGGGGGTGGAGGGAAGGGCTGAAGCCTACCAGTTAGGCCTGAAGAACCCCCTAGACAGATACATCAAAACTGGGACTGACTTGGGCTTCTCTAAGTAAGACGGCTGGAGGTCAGTTTCAGACTTGTCCTTTCTGCGAAGAAATAGTTCTGCCATGTCCCCAGGACGACATTCAGACAAGCATTATGAAAAGTAAAGAATAATTCTCTTCACAGTCCACCTCTTGACGACTCAAATTACCATTTAGCATTCTGAAATAAAGTGTTTGCTATGTAATAGAATGACAGCCCAAAGGATGCAGTAAATATTTGATGTTTTGCCTCAGGCTTTTTTAGCATAGCGCTTGGTTGATAGACTGTGTTCAAAGTCCAGCCTCCGGTCAATACCTTCAAAACAGCTAATAGTCCACAGCCCCTGAAATCGTTCATTTTCAGGTACCGATGGGAAACCTCCACATAAACCCAAGCAGTGTTTATAAAGCTCCTTTGAACAGGTCAGCGACCAGCGTCTCCGGTAAAGCGGCTTACATGCAGATTGTCCGTGAAGCAACCAATAACACAGAGGGAACGTGTGGAGTTAAGAGTGGCCTGGGATGGACAAATGTAAAACCCAGCGGAGAGCCAAGATGGCAGAAGCTGGAGACCTGCAGCCAAGATATGGCCGCGGGAGCCTCCATTGGCCTGCTGATTGGAGTGGGGAAACAATGTGAAGCTCAGGTTGAGCAGATGGTGGTCGATAATGATGGTCTGAAGGTTCAGGTTTAATAGCACTCCCACTGCTATGGGACTCAATGGAACTTTGAACAAAAGCTCAAGTCCGGAAACAATGAGAGTCTGTAGTAGTGGCTATGAAAAGAAAGAGACACATGAAACTATAGGAAAGAGCAGTGTATAATTTATTTTCTTTGTAAAAATGACCAACAGCGAGTATGTATTAGCATAGTCAGTTCAGCCCGGGGATCAGAGTGGTAATTGTCTATTTAATTGTGAGGTTACTCAAGCAGTCAAAAATGCTAATGGTAAAACTAGCACGCGGGTGAAATGGTAATGGTAAAACTAGCACGCGGGTGAAATGGTAATGGTCGTATTAGCACGCGGGTGAAATGCTAATGGTCATACTAGCACGCGGGTGAAATGCTAATGGTTGTACTAGCACGCGGGTGAAATGCTAATGGTCGTACTAGCACGCGGGTGAAATGCTAATGGTCGTACTAGCACGTGGGTGAAATGCTAATGGTAATACTAGCACGCGGGTGCAACAACCTCCGACCACCCCTGCCTTAACCCTCATCCGTTTGGTTCTGTGTTTCCTTTTCTAGGGGGGTATCAGTGCTGCATACCTTGCTCATTGTCTATTAAGATTGCTATTAATTATATTATGGTGCTGATAGCATTATTAGTGGTGTTGTATACGCAATTGTGGGATGACAGTAAGATATCCTGAGGAGCAGGAATTGATGCCATGACATTGTTTGTTCATGGCTGTTCATAGTTATCTAACAAATGTTTTACATAATATGTGGTACTTTCTGTTAAACTTGGAGGTCCCTATATTATCTCACGAAAGGTATTTAATGCAAATTCTCAAATGTTTCTGTGTCAAATGTGGACTGTAAAGTTTTACACCTCATTCAAGGAGAGTGAGCTACAACCAGGGTGATAACTGTCACAAAGTTATGTACTCGGCTCATAAACCTGGCCAATTAGTGCTCTATAAAACACTAGGAGAGATGCAACAAAAATAAATACATGCTCTGTCACAGCAAACATACAAATATTCAGGCATAATTGATTTTGATATCCAAAATAATAATTTTATGTCATGAATTTAGGTAAGAAATGTACCTTTTTTACCTACCAAGAAACTGGAGCCAACCACAATGCTTGTGTTACAAAACATGACTGACAGAATTGCTCTTTGACGAAATAAGTATAATTTCATGAGCTATTTTCTTATTTTTCAGGCTCTTTTTTTATATAATTGACCTTCATTAAACCGGAAAGCTGTTAAGAACCAAAATATTCTTAACAGAAATATATATTAAGAAATATTTCTTAACAAAATATGTATATTATACCCATTTTAAAGCATTAAAACTCATACCCAGTTATCACAAATCTGATTAAGCCTGAAAAGATGATAACATTTGGTCAGAAGACCTGGCATTTATGTAAAAAACTACAACTGACTGGAACAATCTGAAATGATTATAGAAACCAGTTTCTGGTTCAGATACAGACCCATATAGACTGGCTTAGATTCATCCCAAACATAGAGGTATGTGATTATAGTCTGGTTTAGACAGGACTTGATTTGGCCAAAACATAGACGTATATTTTGTTGGAAGGACTGAAGGTTTGGAAATCTAAACCAGGACCAAATGTCCACTTTATTTCAATGTGTCATGGAAGGGATATGGATGTACAGGTGAATTGGTTTGGGCTAAAAAGAAAATGTGAAAAGGATAAGTGGTTTTGGACCCTACACTTAAAAGGCATGCTATTTGGTGTAATGTCGTGGTGATGTATTTTGAAAAATGTGTGTTTCTGACAGCAGCCTCATTGATTCTATGTAGTTGCCCCTAGCCACTTGGCCGAGACCTCAGAAAAGGTAAGAGTGTGCCCTTGTGACCCAAATACGGTTTGTTTTCTGCAAGAGTTTATTTTTATTTCAGCTGTACTCCACAAAGATGTATGGAGCAATGCAGTGAGGGGGAGTGGTGCAGAACCTTGTGAGAAGTAGCTCTCGCTCAATGTCTGGCAAACATTTTGGCTAGAGGGCCATTTAGGAATATTAAAATATCTTCTTTTCCCAACATGACTTATTTGTCAAAACTAAGTTACGGGCCAGAAAGGGTGTTTATTTTTCTTATTCAATGTGCAGGTCCATTATGATTTGAACATACTAGTAAAACGAGATTTTAATGTTCAAGGTGGGCCTGGAGTGTTATTTAAAAATGTTTGCCCATCCCGCTGTAGTTTGCTCACTTGCTAACTTCGACAGACATCAAAAAGGTTGAGGCCTAAACACACACTTCAATATTGTTCTTCTCCAAACTGTCCCCTTGACCTTGTGCCATTGTTCCCCCACTAAACTGTCCCCTTGACCTTGGGCCATTGTTCCCCCACTAAACTGTCCCCTTGACCTTGTGCCATTGTTCCCTTTGAAACTGCCGCCTTGACCTTGCCACGTTTACCAGAAGCCCAATCGCTAACACTAATGCATAATCAACAAGGTACAAATGAGCTTATGCTAATAAAGTTGGCAGTAAGTAAGTGCCAGGAGGGAGCGCGGCACCTTTCATTAAGGCGGTCTGGCGGCTGGGCAGGGGGTCAGGAGCGAAGAGAGGCATGCTGGGATTGTAGCCTCAGCGGGGAAGGACGAGGCAGCTCTTTCCTCGGCAGATAATTGGGAGACAGAACAGCTGAACTGTCTTATCAGGGGTAGCAGTAGAACCCGGGGAAAAAACAATAGATATGTGTGTAGGTGGTGGGTGGTTGGGTGGGGGGGGGGCTGCTGTGTGAAACACACTGTGCCCTACATTCTGGGAGCACCCACAAGGTGGGGGTTGGGGGGAAAGCTGTCGCCTTACACCGCCCTCAACGGAACCTGAACACGTCTACTAACTCCTGATTGGCCACGTCAACTGAAATGCCGAACATTAAGGAGTGATTAAAATTGTGTGTCGAGGAAAACGGAGACGGATAATGAAATGAAGTAATGACAGCGGGCATAATCGTCACAGGATTATATTTCCTGTTCGTGTTGACAGAAAAATGTGGCACTTTAGCAGTTTTCACATTAATATTTTGATTAGATTTCTCTTTCATGTTGACAGACAAAAGTTTTTTTTTTTTATTACCTTCCTGTGCTAATTCCCCACAAAACAGGAGCATCTTACATTTAATTTATGAGACATTCTGATTAGACCTCATTTTCGTGTGAAGAGAAATTTGTGCTTTATTAGTTTTCCGTCTCTTTCTGCCTCATTTGGTCGTGACGACTGTTGACAAGCCCCACTGACTTTTTCATTAACATCTCATTTCTCATCAGCAAAGTGTTAGCGACGCTACCGTGCTACGCAGGAAATGAGCATTCATATCAATATTCGGGAAGACATCCTACACGCAATGCATATCAAGCAGGCCGCTGCAGACACAGCCACAATGTCCCAAGAGGTACACTATTGATCACCTGGGCATTATCATTATTGATCTGGAAAGGAATCAAGGGGATCAAAAGCAGCCACTGCTTAACTCTGGCTTTTCTCATTCAAAGTCTCAGGAATGTCACAAGGAGAGACGGGGCAGACTGGTTACCTCCGTATTCCCCCGCCAACGGTCCCTTTTGTTCTTGTAATGGTTGTTCCCTTGTCCTTCGTAGGACCAAAACACAACACCCGTGTAACACACAGACTTATTGAGAGATGAAATTGCATTTAGCGCCCTTCTCAGTAGATTTTTCCCTCAGGTAAGGATAAGTCAAACTTAACAAGTGTTTGGGTTGGCTCTTGATTGTAACACCGGAATCTTATTTCCACATGTGTCAGGAGCAATTCTGGTTACACAGAGATCTATTTGTTGTGATCTTTTCATTAGGGTAGGTCGGTCTAGCCTTTGCAAAGCCCAACTCCATTTCATCACGGAGAGTAGAAGGGAAAATAAAACCGAGGGAACTGTCTGCACTCTGAGGGCTCTATGAGGAGTTCTCTTATTGCACTCCTGCTTGTTTCTCCTGCTCGTAGGCAATCGGGCTAAGGTTAATGATTTCGTCCGGGACCAGCCTGAGGTAAACGTATGGCGGAACGTGTCCTTGTACTGTCGCGGGAACAGAAAGGATGATTACCTCGTTTGTGTCACATCTCCAGTGACAAACGGGACGCCGGCGTCAACAGCGGCATTTACCTTCGATGTGAGTGTGTCTCGACAATGACGACGATGATGACAATGAGCCCATCGAACGTGCACTTCGCCGTCTGCGCGGAAGCTCCGATTCACGAGGCCCGGGATCATGTCAATATCCCAGGAATTGGTGACGACACACGGGGTGTCCTCGGAGTTCTGACACCGGTTGCTGTGGCAACCCGGAGGAGCAGCGCTAAGCAACCGGACGCCCTACCAGATACCAGACAACGAAGCCTCTGGTCGACAGACATCACAGACATCTGGGGTCTCAAGGTCTTACAGTTAGCAGCAGCTGTCTTCCGGGACAAGACCCATGTGAAGACAATTCAATAGCCATGTTGCCTCGCTCGTTGCCGAAACCTCAGCACTTGGCAATTCGCCAGACAATGCCATCGCTCCATTTTTTCTCTTTCTTCTGACCCATTTGTACCTTTTTGCAGTTTTTCTTCTTCTCTCTTCATCCCTGGTTTTGTGAGGGACAGTTCAGCTCTAATTAATCATTTTAAGCGAGTAGAATGGAGTGAAGCCCGGCGGTTGCCAGAGTTTCCGTTTCAACGAGGCCGAGCTAATAAACCAGCTGACTGAAACTGCCTCACATTTCCATCCTTTATTGCTGCATGAGAACCGTCTATAAAACCAGGACATGGCTCCTCCAGGACCTCACTTTTGTCATCAAGTGCTAAATAATAATTGGTTTACCAAAGGTTAATTGCTCAATAGATATCGGGCTGTTGGAATTTAATTGTGCTGTTAAATGCCTCAGTCACGGCCCCATTCTGTAATGGCACCTTCGGTTTCAAAAGAAATGGAAACGGCTATTTGGTTTCCAAACGACCATTAAAAGTTGCAATCAGTTTGTTTTAAACAAGAAAGGGTTAGAAATAAGTGAGAGGTGAATAATATTCCAGTTCCCTGATGGTTTTGGCACAAAAGCCTACTCAGCTGACCGGTACTTCAAAAGCACAAGGGGACGTCTTCACTCACGTTCTAATTATGAAAGCTCTTTGATTCATCCTCCTCCTTCTTTCTCCACCTCCGCCTGCTTATCTAGATGTAGACGTACACAAGTCAACAATATCTACAGCACGGGGGAGTTGACGCTCCCACAGCAGATAACAAGATTACAATAATATACACCATCCAACCTTGCACTGACGGCGGAGGCGCGAAAAGATAAAATAGGTGAGGAGTACACCTACCCAAATGTTTCTGGGAATGTGAATTGGGAGGGTTTACGGAGCAATATAAAATGTGTTTTCATCCCACAGCAATGCTGCCAGCCAGGGAAAAAATTTAAAGGCATATTCTGCCTGTCAAGAGCAGAGCCTAATGGAGGGCTTTATAAATAATGAGAACAACATCCTGTCTGTTATCGTCTTGTTTCAAAGTAAAGCCAGTAGGCAGGTGAGCCAGATGAACATCAGACAAAAGCACACACACACACACACACACACACGCACACACAATCACACACACACACACACACACACATCCTGTTTATGGGTTGATCAGATTTCAACGTCGCGCAGGTGAACGGCAAAATAGCCACCGCTCCCATTTTAGGTCAAGCAGAGCACAATTATCTTGTTTATGTGCCAACAATGTCCAGGCTCTGAAGGCCAATGTTCTCCAATTACAGATTGACCTTTTATCTTTATTGCTGAGTGATATATCCTGCTTGAGCGCAGGCGGGCTTAATCTATTCTACTGTCTTTGATAACAGTGACAGGTTATTTCAGAGACAGAAATAGGAGACGGAGCATCCCGTTATTAGTAAGTTGTTTACTTTCAGACCGTGTTGAAAGGCAGTAGTGAAGTTCACCAGAAATGCTAATGTTCAATCCCAACACCCATCCTTCAGTCCTTCCTTTCAGCCCTTGTGTTATGTTCCATCTTTACCGTGAGCCTTTTCATCCTGCTATTCTGAAAAATTAGACAGACTTCCTTTCTCTCGGATATCGAAGCCCCACAATGCTCTGCGAGTCTCTAAAGTTTATTGAGGAAAGATGTCTGATCAAAAAACTTAATATTGTTAAAATGTAATACAATTTAATTAATGAGTTCATTAGTTAATGTACTCAATGTACCAGAGGCCACAACTAGAAATTTTTCTGTATTGTAAGTAATGTAATGTTACGGGATTGCCGATTTACAGTTTTTTTTATGTATGTGTAGATGCATGGTATGAATATTTGTTCTAACATTAACTACTAGCTGGAATGACTAGTCAAAACCTCTGATTGCCAGTAATAACTGACAGATTTTTCAAAATGTAATGAAAGCCCTAGTTCAGTATTAGTGCACACTGAACCAAAACCAGATAATAGGTTTGTAACACAAACATTAGTTTTTCTACTGTTGTAATTTTCTGCTTGTAACTACGTGTTTGTTACACGAGAAAATAACGGAAAGCTTTTCCGGCCGCCAGAATAGACGTAGTAAAAAATGTTGTTGTTTTATTAAAACAACAATGGCGTGGTATTCTTTGCTAGTGTCTGATTTGGTTTAGTCGTTTCCTATTTTGTAGGGTTATTATAGCTCTCTATACCACTAGTGGCTTGGTGCTCAAGGGATGCTCTGAGGGGGCACTTGAAAACAAGAGGGAGGACTAAATCACCACAGACGTTCCAAATCACTTCTGTCAAGTGTCGAAGCACTAACCATCTCCATTCCACTTCCAAGTTACATGCAATTCTATTAATTGTAACGAATGCCTTAGTTAAAGAGTTAAAGAGAGTTGAAAACACCTTTACAAAAGTTTAAGTGCAAAAATATCAAGTATTCGTACAAGCCGGGACAAAATCCAGAAAAACAAGGCTGTTGAGCCATTAATAATACATTGCCCAAAACAGTTAAGGGAAAACTTAAAGCACACATCGGGCCTCGATGAAGGAACTACAGTGCACCCGGAAAGATGGCACTTCAATTCTTCCACATTTTTAAATGTTACAGCCTAAATCTTCCTCTGAATTTTACATACCCCATAATGCCAAAGTGAAAAAGTTTGTTAAATATTTTTCATAGATTTGCAAACATTAAGAACAAAAATATAAACATGCACATAAGTATTCACAGCCTTTTCTCAATGCATTGTTGAAGCACCTTTGGCAGCAAGACTTTTGGCATTCAGGCCAAAGATTTCAATCTTTGTTTCATAAGACCAGAGAATATTGTTTCTCATGGTCTGAGAGTCCTTAAGGCGCCTTTTGGCAAACTCCAAGCTGGTTGTCATGTGCCTTTTACTGAGGAGTGGCTTCCATCTGGCCACGCTACCATACAGGCCTGATTGGTGGAGTGCTGCAGAGATGGTTGTCCTTCCGGGAGGCTCTCCTCTCTTCACAGAGCAATGCTTGAGCTCTGTCAGGGTGACCATTGGGTCACCCTGACCATTGGTCACCTCCCTGACTAAGGCCCTTCCCCACCGATCGCTCAGTTTGGCCAATTTTTCATTGCAAAGGCTGTGAATACTTATGTACATGAATTCACGTTATCATTATGGGGTAATGTGTGTAGACTTTTGAAGAAGAAAATGAATGTAGTCCATTTTGGAATACGGCTTTAACATAACAACAGGTGGAAAAAGTGAAGCGCTTTGAATACTTTCCAGATGTACTGTATTTTAAAGATCAAAATATTTACTGTACATGGTGTAATTAGTTGAGAACAAAATGATGTGACGGCGGTCAATGGAAACCAAAAATCACCAACCGGTTGGATTTAAACTTGCACCGAAAAGCAAAGTAAACAATTGAAATCCCAGGCTGTTCCAAATTGAGTGAATTTCATCACAGCGACTCAAATTGTGCGTTATGCATGCAGGTATCCTGGGTATTTGTGAGCTTCCCTCTCCTTCGACCCCAATCAAAGAAGTACCTTTTCACTCCGATTCCTGTCGTTTGTGGGCCCCACCTGTCAGTCATCAGTTCATCTTCTGATTGCTGAGGTGGACCAGTGGACACTCCACCCGATTGCACCATGTGCTCCTGTTTTCAGCAACCCACTCGGTAGTGGGTATGGCCCCCCACATGCCTGTATGCACTAGACCACACCTGCCAAACCCTTCCCCATTTGGAGCTTGTCTTGCTGCTGCCTCTACAGTGCACCTGTAGTCACGTTAACTTGCACCAAAACCGATGACATTGATTCACAATCACTCATGCTCTCTAACTGGACAGACTGAGATCCCTGAAGTTCAATGGACTTGGTGAGGACTTTGGTGTCTCCTTAATTGTTTTGATTAGTGTATTTGAGGCTAAACATGTTGTTGAGACAAATTAACCCTTAGATGAAAACTGGGCTCCTTGGAAATGAGTTGTAACTCCAGGTCTCTGTTGTGTTAGTTGTGTTGCGGGAAGACGTCACCACAAAACCCGCGACAGGGTGTCACATCGACAAACCACGGCACCGGAAGAGCTGCCACACTCTGATCCTGACCCCTCAGCACTACATAAAGAACTACAAGTGCTTTCCATCGCCTCACACCGCTCAACCTGTCAATCTGCCTATTCAAAGGTTTCCCCTTTCCCCGGGAAGGAAAGCTCATTTTCCTTCACCGTCAGCCAAGTTACAAAGTGTCACTTCAGATTAGTTTTCATTGCCACCCTGTAGCCTCACACACTAGAGAGCCCCCATAGAGTGTTGCAGTTCAGTCTGGTGGCATGGACCCATTGTAAATAACCTTTCCTCTCCAGACAGCACACCAAAGTCTGTTGATTTGCTTATAGTTTGCTATTACAATTATTAGCACTGGAGGAAATCTGTCTTTCATTCAAAACATGCCAGCACTGTATTGACCAATACTAATAGGCCCAGGTCTCAGCAGCTTCAATGTGTCGTGTTGTGAGACCAAACTTCATTCTGTGAAATTAAAACGTGCGCTAAAGAATGACATCTCTCTCTGTGTGAAAGCCCGGACCTGTCGTGACATCACAGGTTCGGCAAAGCCCTAAAAAAAGAACTGCCAAACATACTGACACGTTGCGGACGCCACACAGAGTTTGTTTGGCTCAGTGTTCCTTGCCAGTAATGGTCATATGCCTTAGATTCACTGGACGACAAAGCCTGGGCTTTGTACAAGAATCCCCCTCTCTTCAACCCGACCGTCTGTCTGGGGGCACTGAGGAGGGGCTGGGTCTTAATACAGCCTGATGTCTGTCTCGTTCCCAATCTGCTCCTCTGCAGGCCTGTCTGTCTGACAGAGTAATGAGAGACCAGTTCTGCCACAGAGATTTCCTCCAAGACCGCGGGATTACAAATTCACTGCAGCAGTCACCGGCTCCCAAGGAAAGCAGCCAACCTCCTTTTCTCAGCAAATCAATTCTAATTTTGTTCCTTTAGTCGATAACTTACTCATGGCTCTGTTTCATTCTGGCTTATTTGCAAGCCTCTTTCATCCAGTGCTTCAGCCATGCTGTGTAGTTAAAGTTACTAATTGGCCGCAGGATGCAGAAAGGCTACAGAGTGAACAGTGTGAATAGGCATGTTTCTGGGACTGAAGACATCCCCAGAAGGTCCATGGTTCGGTGACACTAGCTCTTGATGTTCACTGTGACATCCAAACGAAACATTTTGGTTTGGAGGGTCCAGTTCCTACAGTGGGTTCCAGAGGAGTGAAACTGAACCTCATTTATCCTTCATTTATCCTTCCCTAAGGCCCTTCCTGGCATGATCCGCTCCCAGGCAAGTCTTGCAGGAGTCACGTGGATCCGACGTAGTAGCCAGGAAGGAGTAGCGGCATCCGTTGTCCATTGACGACGCCATGACAAAGAAAACAATAGCGACTAAATCATCTGGTGCAATAAAAGTAATGAATGATAATCAGCGTTGCTGAAGAAAAAAGGGAGGCTGAGTGTAGGGCCAGGTGTGCTCTGATTGGCTGAGCCATGGTGCATTTGAGTTTTCAGTGATAGGCCGCACACGCGGCATGGATAAACCACTATGGAGCCCAGCCCCTCTAGGGGGCGGAGCTCCAGCATAATGACTGAAGGTATCTAGAAAACATAGTGGTCTGATTGTTGCATCAGACTACTGGTAAATGTCCTGCAAATATTTATTTAAACATCATAGCATGCAATTTGTCAGAGCACCAAAAACCTCCAAGTCTATGTCTCGGATAAATACACCTACTGATTTGCTGGGAACCACAACACATTTGTTTGCTCAATGTCAGACTCACATGCTCTCCAGTGTAATTTCCACGGGAAAAACACCTATACAGAATAAAAGAGAGGACAGCCGCAAGACCAGAAAACAGATTGTAAGTTCTGCATTGAAAACTCGGCTGAACTAACGACACCAGCTTGCAATTGGAAAATAAACAAATGCGTGTAAAAACACTGAGACGTTATCATCACACGTTCCGAGACCTCCACTTCTCCCACTGTGAAACACAATGCCTTATTGACCAAGTGACTTCGGAGGGACGCCAAATATTTAACTAATGGAGCGGGTGTAGGTCTGAACAGCATCGAAAACCTCCACGGTGAGGCCGCCGATTTTAGTTCCCCTGCTGTTCTGCAAACTCTTCGGTAGAAAAAAATAAATTTTCTGTCTCTGTATTTGCCCACGCGCCAATGCATTGGTGTCAATGACTGAGAGAATAATGCCGCTACCGCACCCAGGGAACAAGCCAGAGGAGGCATATCAAAGCAGGGTCACAGACTACCTCTCTACAATACTCCCTATCACCGTTGCATGCGGTCCAGGCTGGAGAGCCAGAAGCAAGACAACATGTTTCATACTATTAATGTAGTGGGGAGAGAACCTCATTGGTTTCACACACCTTACGACCGTTCGTTCTGACTCACTGAGGCAAAGTGTAACCATAATTTGGGCACTGCTGTACAAAGTGGAGACCTTGCAGGTTCTTTAATCTTTAGTCCTACTGGCTTTGAAGTGAGTTCTCCCTATTACCCCAAATAAAACACTCGCGATAACGGCTCACGTTCTCTGGTTTCAGAAATCGCTCACAGCAATCAGCAGTAAGACCGACACTTTGGGATTGTCGAACAATGCCGGCATGCTCAGAAAAGCCACTGACCTTAATTAAACGGCCCAGTCAATTGTCTATGTAAGCAGAAGCGAGAGCGATGCCATAGACGTGCTCACCGCCACTCATGTTGTGACAAGGAAATGTGTAATTCATGTGATAACAATTGCCAAGGCCTTGATGGGTTCCGCGATGGCAGAGAGTGGCCCGGCACTCCGTCGTGATGGTGAGCCGGTCTCTACGACGGCTCTGTCTCTGCATTGTGGGATGCTTTGCTCCCTGTGAGTCTCGCTATGTTATCAGTGATCATCAAAGGCTCCGTCAAGAAAATGGGAAAACTGGGGCTTCCAGAGGCTGCCTGCTACGGTAGACACATCCAAATGAGACGGGCTTATTAATTCTTCAAAAGCCACACAGCTTCCTTTTCCCCAAGACTCATTTTGGTACATTTAAGGAGGATAAAAGCTCAGCCAAGCAGCCTTCCTCCCTCTTCCTCTCCCTCAAATACATCATACATAATGCAGACACACACATTCTGTTGATCTCAGGACAACACTACTTCGTAGTTTAAAATAGCTGTCATGTTCAGAAGTGTTTCGTGGAGAGTAAATTGACATTTTCGGGAAGATTCCAGAAACAAATTCAAGAGCCAAAGAAGCACACAGAACCCTGGATAGTCTAAGGACTTGTGAGTGTTACAAGGCTGAATGTGGGAAAGTAATTCCAATGCCGGAAATGGGATTGCTTGAAAAAAACGAAAGACTGACAGATGTGTTGATACGTATGTTGATAAGCATGCTGACATGCTTGTTGATAAGCATGCTGACATGCTTGTTGATACGCTTGTTGACATGCTTGTTCATATGCATGTTGACATGCTAGTTCAAACGCATGTTGACATGCTTGTTGATACGCTTGTTGACATGCTTGTTGATACGCTTGTTGACCTGCTTGTTGATACGCTTGTTGACATGCATGTTGAAACGCAATGTGACATAACCGTGGTGCATTTCTGGCTTTGTCATCTTAAAAGATATCAATAATTAAGACGGAAATTGGCAAACTCAACTCAATACTTCTAAAGTGAACCAAGCTACAATGAGCCCAGCAAACCAAAACTGGTTCTGTGAAAGTACCAAAAACATTTAGTATGTTAGGTTAAATGTTCTCAAAACAGAAGAACGCCTCAGGTGCGAATGATTCTATTACAGTGGACATTCGTTTCGTATTGCAGAATGATTCTATTACAGTGGACATTCGTTTCGTAATGCAGAATGATTCTATTACAGTGGACATTCGTTTCGACATTATTGCAGAATGATTCTCAAACATTTAATTTGCACTTGACAATGCATACTATATCTGAAATTCATTAAGTAAATGATTCCTTAATGAAATCAAAAAGTCTTTGTTTTTTTGAAAATCATACAAGGTCACAAACCAGTAGGGTGAGAGAGTTGTTTTTTTTACAAATACAATTGAGCTCACATAACTATGAAATGTTTTATGTAATACAGAATGAGACAAGGATAAGGCCTTGCAATGAATGGAATCCTTTATTCATATATATATTCCATTGCCGAGCATGAAATTGTATGGGTAACATCAAAGCCTTAATTATTGTAATTACCCTTGAATGTACAAGTAGGGAGGCTCCTTGGATCCACCAGGAAGATGGGAATATTTCTGTATTATAAACCAGTGGTTAAAATGCACATAATTTCAAAGACCCATAATTGGCGAATTCATGGTTATCAGGGGGCTCACTTCATTACAACTCAAGAGGCTTGAACTCCTCATGGTGACCATATTTCACCATAATTAATGTTTTTTTTCTTTCCTGTTTCTGCAACAGCTAATTGCACCCCCCCCCCCTTAACTCATGCAAATTAGTTTTGAGGTTCTGTGAGCATGTTCTTTTTTGGGGGGGGGTTACATTTTTTTGTTATAATCCTATTACAGTGAAATGAAAGCAAGGAAGGAATAGAATTTGGGAGATTTCTTTATAAAATAAAATGATATGCTCAAGTCATAACTTCCAGTTTTAACTAGCAATGACAAAAGCTGAAAGTAAAAATTTGGAATGACTGCTTACAAAAATTCAAACTATAAACCTATAACCATATAATTAAATTCCCCTTCCTGAAGCAACAACCAGAGCATAATATGCAACTATTAAAATATTACCAAACAGGGTTTGATTATCTTTAAGTTTTAAATTGACAATATAAAAACAGCTTTTTGGGGGGGGAGGTGAATTTGACTGATTTCACATACATTTGCAACATTGGGACATGAATGCAATGATAAAAAATTCACAAGAAAATGTAAACCCGGGTTCTAGTAACATTTGACATGACATTGATGAAGCTCTCACTATCAAGTGCAATAACCCAACCAGACAAATGCAAAGGTAGCCTTAGGCACGCTTTCAGGTGTGTCACTCTCCCAACTGAGTACCTCAGGGCTGTCACTAGAAACTCATACTTCAATGCACTTTAAGGAGGGGGGAAATGTTGACAGATATTCTTGGTCTCCCAACTCACAGGCACCTCAAATGGAAAATACATTTGTCTCCTCACCCAGAGAAATTTGTGTTTTTCTATGACCTATACAAGGCGCTGTCCCCTCTCTCACACAGCCGAAGAAGTCACAGCGGTTTGCCATAATTACTTTTTCAGATATAAGTGAGAGAGAGGAAATTTGCATTAGATCCCGGCCAGGGTCCCGTTCTCTGGGGCATGCAGCTTTTAATGTCACCATAATATGGAAAGGTTACCACAGGCAGCCTCACTGTATATCTCTGCAAAATGCAGAATCAGCATAGCTGCAATAGACTTGACGTTGATTTAGACAGTGTTCACCCAAGAAACTCTCAGAAAAGAGATGTGTCACACAGCTTTTCCAATCTATTACAATGCTGTTGTTTTTGTCTCGTTGTGTTGTTCACAAAAATAATATGTAGCTGTTGTATGCAAGCCTAGACACATATTTCAGTTGAAACATTTTCAGGTACAATACATCTTTATAAAGCTTTCAGTGGAAACATTTTACTAGAACAAGCTGTCCACTTTCTACAACAAGAAGATATAGACAATATATTTAGCGCTGCTCCTCTCCGCCTTCAACTCCTCAACACTGTCTCTCCTTTCCGTAGCTGCATTTCCCAACAACCTCCACCTCCACAGCTTGTCATTACACCTTCTCTTTCCATTTTCTCGTGGATGATGGTGACATTTCTGATTCTTGCCTCGAGACAGAGTGAGAGCCAGAAGGTGTGTGTGTGTGTGTGTACGTGCATTAACATGTGTGTGTGTTTTTCTGTGCCCACACCGCTCCACCTCCTAACACACTCCCTCCTCACACCCCATCATCACACCCCTCTCCTCACAGGCCCTCCCCTCACAGCCCCTCTCTTCTCCATGCCTGGAGCCAGACCCTTGTGTTCGTCTCCCTCAGAGGAGCTGCTGCCTGGCATACAGAGGAGTGGACCCTGTGCTCCGCTTGCCAATGTGCTCTTTTGATCAGCCGCCAGGTGATGACAGATGATCGACATTAATCTCAAACCCCTTGCCTCCCACCTTTCTGTCTCTCTGTCTCTTATTCTGTCCTCTCTCTGCCTCCTACCTGGCAGAGGTCAGTGTGTTGAGCCCAAGGCTTGGAGAGAAATGATATCCCTTGTGAGGTCATGGAGGTTTTCTTCCCCTCTTCTCAACAGTTTTGGATGAACCTTGACTGATGCCCGCTGAGACACTTCAAACATATAAGAAACTAAAGAAACCGGGTTGATCATTGCGTACTTTCAATCTCCACTCTTCCATACTGGCTCCATGGAGTGGGAGTATTGATACTGGCTCCATGGAGTGGGAGTAGTGATACTGGCTCCATGGAGAGGGAGTAGTGATACTGGCTCCATGGATTGGGAGTATTGATACTTGCTCCATGGACTGGGAGTATAGATACAGGCTCCATGGAGTGGGAGTATTGATACTGGCTCCATGGAGTGGGAGTATAGATACTGGCTCCATGGAGTGGGAGTATAGATAATGGCCCCATGGAGTGGGAGTATGTATAATGGCCCCATGGAGTGGGAGTATAGATACTGGCTCAATTGAGTGGCAGTATGGATACTGGCTTCATGGAGTGAGAGTATGGATACTGGCTCCATGGAGTGGGATGCAGAATATTCTGTTAGGAAGCCAGATAGCCTTTGACAGATTAACCTGTATGTGATTTTAATCTGAGTGACAGCAAGTGGCCAACGTAGAAAAAGAATTTCCTGTGAAATATGGTAGATGAGGTGTCATGGCTTGGGGATGTCTGGCTGCCACAGGCTGGCTCACCTCATCAATGATGTAACTGTCGACAGCAGAACACGCAGCACTGACTTCATGTACCAGGGTATCCTCAACGTGAATCTTCTCTCTCACTACCCAGAACTCAAACAGCATGGCGTTTAGAAGAACTATGTGAGAAACCAGCCGGAGACACTACACTATTGCTGAGTTGGAGGGGGTTTGGATTATCCATGATTAAAGCTGAAGAGACTGCCAAACAGGATAATGTTGTCATCATATTGTGCCGCTCTGGTAACTGATGTCAGAAAGATGTTAGAATTAATTGCAAGGTAAAAAGCTTCCCAAACACAATGCAAACGCAAATTCTTGTTTTCAGAAGAAAAAGGAACAAACACTCCAGATTTGTGGTGACCCTTGAAAGGTAAGTCGGGTCATTATATAGCAAATACACTTTTGCAACAAACTGTGTGTCCCCATTGCCAGATCAAAGGGGAGCGAGCCCTACATCCCCGGAATACGGATACATAATGCAGACTGGTGGCACCTCACAAACGCACAATTAAACGCGTTTCCTGTGCCACAGAAGGCAGCGTTTCAAGCCGATGAAATGTAGTCCGCCACAATGAAGCTAAAAAGAGTTCCCGCACGCCGGAGAACCTCGGCTGACAGAGTCCGCACATCAGAATCCACGGCACGGAGAGGACGGCGCGAGGTCCGCCGTTGTGTGGCAGACAGGGCCGTGTTCCACAGGAAGTTAACTTGGCTAACAGATGCCGATGAACGAGGAGTGACGGCGTGTGATGGAGCTCCCGCATAAGAGAAAACACAACCAGCTGCTATTTCCGAAAGGGGATCATCTGCTTATTACTGTGATTTCCATCAGGAATACCTCGGCTCAGCGCCTCAGTGCCTCAGTAACAGGAGGCAGGCGGCCGGCAGAATGGATCGAGGTGCAACTCCGACGCCGTCGACAACAGAACCCCCCCTCTCCCCCCCGTGGTAGTCTGGAAAGCCTGACTTCAATTCCTTTGAGGCGTCGCCGATGCAGAGTGTGGTGGTTAACTAAACGGGGGGGGAAGCTGGTTCGTTTGGTTCATGAACGGCAATATTGTTTGTGTTTGCGGTTATTCTGCCGGCGTCCCTTTTGATTCGAGCCGTTGACTTGGCGTGTGCCGCGTTAAATTGGCAATCAGACGGCCCCATTACCATTCAGATGGCCTGAGTGAGGTCCCTCTGAGGGGATCTCTGTCCCAATCGCTCCCCTGTTCCCCGTGTAGTGCACTGCTTTCCTCCAGGGTTCACAATGCTCTGCTATCCACTACTCGTAACAGGGGGGTGGGGGTGCAGTTGGGACACAGCGGGTCACGGGGGCGGTGAGAGAATGCCATTATATACGCCGCTTAAATATCACCGGGCATCTTTATACGGCCGGCTCGGCAGAAAACAGAGTAGCAGCTATTCGGCTGTTTAGCGGCTGACTCTGTGCATGTCCAATCCATTTCGTTGCTGCATTGATCGGGACATTTAATCAAGCCACATTTTACAGCGATACGCGGGTCTCCCTGAATGCCCCCGTGCAGACGGGGATCAGGACCCATGAGTGTCAGCAGCGGCATGGGGGAACACGCCATGGGGGCACACGCCATGGGGGAACACGCCATGAGGGAACACGCCATGGGGGCACATGCCATGGGTGGCGTAATGAGCAGGAGAAACAGAGGAAAGTGTCCATGCCCGTCCCCCGACCTGGATCGTCCGTCTTGGAACACTTGATACGTAATTAGGGGAACCCGTTGATGATAGCGCGCGCACTCCGAAGATGCGAAGCGGCCAGACCAGTGGTCACAAACAGGGGCAACCAATGACATAACCACTAGCTCTGTCACATGACCATCGACAGCGTCCGGCTGAGTGATAGTGACAGCGGTGGTTAGCGTGAGATGTCTCTGAAGCCTGGGCAGCTGGGATATACAGTCTCGCTGCACGGCAGAACACACACGCCTGTAAGTCTGTTCCAAGCCCCACTTCCTCGGTCTCTCCGCCTGATCTGGAATATGGATCCTGCTGACTGTCCTGCAGGAGGAACAGCTGTTTGCATGAATCTTTAATATCCATCGGCCTCATCAACGTTCTATCAGACACAGATCTGTATCCCCTTACTGTCACATTACACTATTCTCAAGTGGCCATCAATTAGAGTGTCAACTCCCTATACGTATCTCCCTTCTGACATGTAACCATTATTCCTACAGTTATTGGTTATTCCTACAGTTCTATGTTAATCCTACATGTATCCATTTTTCCTACAGTTATCCATTATTCCTAGATGTATCCATTATTTCTACATGTATCTATTACGCCTACATGTATCCGTTATTCCTACATGTATCCGTTATTCATACATGTATCTGTTATTCATACATGTATCCGTTATTCATACATGTATCCATTATTCCTACAGTTATCCATTATTCCTACATGGATTCATTATTCCTACAGTTATCCATTATTCCTACATGTATCCATTATTCCTACATGTATTCATTATTCCTACAGTTATCCATTATTCCTACATGTATCCATTATTCATACATGTATCCGTTATTCATACATGTATCCGTTAATCCTACATGTATCCATTATTCCTATAGTTATCTGTTATTCTTACAGGTCTCCATTATATATACAGGTATCCATTATTCATACATGTATATATTATTCATACATGTATCCATTATTTCTACATGTATCCATTATTCCTACATGTATCCATTATTCATACATGTATCCATTATTCATACATGTTTCCGTTATTCATACATGTATCCGTTAATCCTACATGTATCCATTTTTACTACAGTTATCTGTTATTCCTACAAGTATCCATTATTCCTACAGTTATCCGTTATTCTTACAGGTCTTCATTATATATACAGGTATCTGTTATTCCACAAGGTATCTGTTATTCCACCAGGTATCTATTATTCCACCAGGTATCTATTATTCCTACAGGTATCTGTTAGTGGTAAAAGCAGCAATCACCGTTTGAAATGCACCTTGAGGTAGTTAGTTCACAGCTGGATGGCTGAGATAAATATTAAATGTACTTCACATCAGGTTAATAAAAAGACAAGCTTGGTTGTTGCTGGCGTGGATAAAGGCAATATCTGGACACCCGTTACAAAAAACGGAAACGATGTTAACTGTACAGTGAGCAGCCTGTTTTATGGTCATTTTAAAATGGCAATCTATGAATACATCCACCGTTTGTGTGCTTTAACTGGTAAAAGTATTCACATTGAACCAGAACTTGCCTTTTAACAATGGCAAAAAGCATCTTAGGCAGTCGGTTGACAATTGTACAACGAGTGACTTGACCGTCTGGATCACAGAAGTGTGACAAGCAATAACAGGAGCAAAGTGTAAGAGTAGCTTTGCTGTCAATATTTCCCCCTTGATAAACCCTCTGGGCTTGTGCTCTTCTCCAGCAAGCCAACACAAACACAACTTTGTCGATGTTTGATCCTGTCAACAGTGTGGATACAACCGGCAAAAAGTACAAGAGAACTACAAGGGAACAGTCTGTCGGAGGTCTAGCACTCATGTTCCCAGACCGCTACTCTGTCGGAGGTCTACAGTACAACTCTGGTTCTCAGACTGCCACTCAGCTTGAGGTTAGTCTCCAGCGGTTCAATCCCACAAACCACCTCTGCTTAAATGTCCACCGTCTTCTCCTTCGCTGCCTCTGACACTCCTTATGGCTCTCCATGAAACACAACCATAAAGACGTAGCGGTGTACTCAGTCTCACCTCGCAGATTGGAACGAATGGAATGAATAAGCAGACGGATCCCAGTGGATAACTGCACATTGTGCTATTGAAACAACCCCATTTCCTGCCAGAAAATCCCACCTTGGTGAACGCTAACCAGGTGGTTTGGGTGGTTTTACCACTGGAGGCGGAGTCAGCATGAGCCAGGGCTTTCTCCGTGTGTTCACCATCCATGATGTCAGATCACATCCATCCATTCACTGTCACTGTCAAGTGCCAGGCTATACAGTGGTGTCTCCGATGTATGCAGAACTGGTACGACAGGCAGCTGGAAGATGAAGGCACGTCTTCCTGCTACTTTAAGGCTCATCGGGGGGTTGTTCATGTGGTGGGAGTTTTTTCAACGACACATTTACCAACACCTTTGCAATCTGACACATCATCTCATCCACGTTACTATCTCCGTCTGCCTAAACCTTGACAGAAACCCAGGGGCAGACAACGGAATCGAGCGAATGACAGGGTGTCAAGGCTGAATGTTTGCGGTACCTTTCAGCAGAAGTCAGATGTCTTTGAGGGACAATGTCTGGTTGCTCTGAAGGTTGACATGGATGGAATCCACAAACAGATGCTCCTCGGGTGTTTCTATCCAAACAAAGAGAGAGAGAAACACACAGGAAGTTAATTTATTTTTCACATAAGCAGGACAATCTTGTTGCCTTGTGTGGTAATACATCTTACAGTGTATGTGTGCATATGTGTGTGTGTCTATAAGCGCACATGCACAGGAGTCCGTCATTGTCTCTGTGTGCATAAACACACAGCGTACAGTGAGCAAAATGAAGCCCTATCTCCCCAGGAGGCCTAACCCAACTCCTCCACACTACCTTATATTTAAAAATGTCAAAAGCAAAAAGTTGTCCGCATGTTATGTCTCTCTTTATAGATATTTCTCTGTCTGTCTTAGTCTCTCTCTCTCTCTGTCTTTGTCTATGTTTCTGTCTATGTCTCCGTCTATCTCTCTCTAGTCTGTCTTTTGCTCTCTGTAGTCTATCAATTAGTGTAGGCTATCTCAGCCAGTGAATGTATCTCTCAGTCTCTGTGTCCCTCACTGTGTCCTTGACCCTATATTTCTCCATTACTGTCTATGTGTTGCAGATTGTCTCTCTATTTCAACTGTATCTCTCTTTGTCGCTGACGGTCCGTCTCTCTCTTTCCAGTTTAATTGTTACAAAATCTTGCTGTAGTGTAACTGCTTCTCTCACTCTCTGTCTTGTTTGTTGTTGACTTCCTCTCTCATTCTCCGTCAGTCTATATGTTGCTGATTGTCTCTTGTCTCTTTCAAGGTTCTTCATTCTATATGTTGTGGATTGTCTTTATACTTTCTCACCCCCCCCCTCTCTCATCATTCTTTATTCTATATGTTGCTTATGCTCTCTTTCTACTCTCTCACTCCCTGAGTGCCGTTGCCAGGCTCTGAGGTCCAGCACAGAGACAGAGATGGCAGAGATGAAAAGGTGTGGCACTGCCACACAGAGACAGAGATGGCAGCGATGGGAAGGTGTGGCACTGCCACACAGAGACAGAGATGGCAGCGATGGGAAGGTGTGGCACTGCCACACAGAGACAGAGATGGCAGCGATGGGAAGGTGTGGCACTGTAAAACAGAGACAGAAATGGCAGAGTTGGCAAGGTGTGGCACTGCCACACAGAGACAGAGATGGCATGATGTGGCACTGCCACACAGAGACAGAGATGAAAAGGCGTGGCACTGCCGCACAGAGACAGAGATTAAAAGGTGTGGCACTGCCACACAGAGACAGGGTAATTGGCTCTCCTTGACGGGCCATGAACATACGTCACCAGTGCGGGATGGACGGCCAAGCAGTCAGCTAACCTGATTCTCCATCTCTCCCAAAGACACACAGAAACACCAATGATACATGCACACACACACACACACACACACACACAACCACGTACACACGCGTCTTCGTTAGTCTCACCAAGACACTTGCACGTGGGTCAACTCTGCTTGCCGTTGTCCTAACACAGTGGGACAGCAACATCTCCACGTGCCAATATACGGGCAAGACGTTGTCCCAGACCGGCGTCCCAGTAAAACATACATGATGATTGTGCTAGCCGTTGTCCAGGACACGGTTGTGCCAAACACATAACGGAGCCAATCCAATTCCACGACACTAGCACCAAATTGCAGACCTTCTTTCTGACAATCCAGGCAGTAGCTTCATAAATGGCCTGCTGACCCCGTCCGGTGTCTCCGCGAAACTCCACGAAGAGGCCGGCCATTTATTTTAGACAGCAGCTTAACGCGGTGTAATGGCCGACAAGAAAATCAGCCAAGGCCATTACAAATGAAGGAAAGAATAATTGTTATTGTGTTTGTAAACGTGTAAATATTTTGCTGGTTGCGACTAGACTGAGTTTCTTCAATACAAAACTGTAACATGTTAGAAAACAATTATCAGATTTGTGCACTGTTGATTCAAAATGTATTTTAAATAGTAATAACCTTTCAATCCACCGAAGATATTTATGTAGATGATCATCAATTAAATTATCAATCCACATAGAAACACAGATTTCAGATTCAGAAATTACTTAAGACATTGACATCCGGTTTATGACCCAATTCTGCAGATGTTTGTCCCTGAGTGCCTCAAAGATGAATCACAATAATATTTACACACTACACTCTACTCATCCGTCATACTGTTCCTTAGATGTAAGAGCCCAATTATCTTCAACATGTATAGAAATATCGTACAAATGGAACAACTTTGACCGCTGTAAACCGCAGGATAAAAACAGCCAAAACAGTGTGTCATATCGAATAACCCAGAAACAATTGATATAATTAACCTTCCCGAAAGGTTTATGAAATTAAAGTGACAGGTCTTTCCAGTCCTTTCTTTTCGGAGACAATTACTACCTCGTCCTCCCCAACACAAAGTATCTCAAATGTAGGGAAGGGTGAATCAGAGCAAAACAGAATGAGAAAGAAGAGTCCACAAGGCTCCTCTCATTATTCAAAGAGGCACCCGAGGCCACATGAAATAGTGCACTTTATTTTTCTTGTCAAACTTCAGCTGGCTTAATGGGTTAAGCGCGGAGAAAAGGATGGTGACGGGGTGGGAGGGTCTGGATAGAAACCTTTACTTTTTGCCCGCCTCATAGTTTTTCTGGTCCCGGCCGGAGAACTGCCAAACTCATGGAGCTTTGTGAGCCAGTGGCTCGGGACCAGCTGAACAACAGACAAGCCATCTTGAGTTCAATATGAGGCCATCTTGAGGCCAGAGTATTAACCAGCTTCACATACATGTCATATCATGTAGCTGTGGAGAGGGCAAATACAAGTACTTGTTAATGGCATAGTACCTTGGAGGTGTGACTGGACTGGGGGGGGGGGTGACCCAAACCCGTGACACGGATTGTGGAGGATAACCGGGTTTAGGCAAAAGTGGGCAAGAGGGGAAAAAAAACAGGAACGCAAAACAGGCAAGACAAAAAACAAACTTGGGGAAAAGCGGACTGGGACACAAACAGGCAACAAACAGAACTGCAAAAAATTGCAGAAACCAGGAGGTATCAAAAACCACGTACCATACTAGTGGGGACCAAAACGCGACTGAGTATGAGGGAATGAGAGGTTGAAATAGTGTGGTGCTGATGAGAGAAGGTGGGTAGTTGGGTGATAATATATTTGCATTTATAGGTACCCTGCCCAACAAATAGGAGACATCCCAGGGACGACAAGGGGAATATGGCACTATCTTCTGACATTAACAGTCGGTTTGTGAACGTCAAGGTAGTTTGAAATGCCAGTAGTAGGTCAGCCAAACGGCTGTGGTAACTGTCATAACCGTTTGAACACAAAAACTGTTGGTCGGATCCAGACCTGGTCCGGATTTGAGCCATGTTGCCTCAAATTGCCTAGCTACTGAAGCTGCCTTAGACAGTTCATATGAGATGGGACGGTATATGAATAATGGAAGATAGAAGTATGTCTAACCAGAGTGAGTCTGCAGTCACTCTTCTCTGCTATCTGCCAAGCTGAGGACACGCTGGAGTGGAGCCTTTGGGAGTGAGACTTGTGCAGGTTCTGACAGACAACAATACAGAGGAAAGCAAGTTGCCTGGAGCTGGTTTAGGCAAACTTCCATTTTGTTCTTCATCCACCCAGCTGATGAGGACAGTAGTACCTGTCTAGGCAGCATAAAGCCAAATATCTTAGCTAAAACTGTGTTCCCATTTTGATTTCCAAATTGTTTTGTGACCCCACCATGTTAAAAAAATATTTTAGTCAAAAAAATACCTTAGTTTCCTCTGTGAAGCACACAATGTTTTAGTATCCTGTGGCTTAATTTTGTGTCTTAATTTTGTTATCTGGTGACCCCCCAGTGGATTACAACCCTAGGCTGTGAAACAAAAATCTCACTAGTTAGCAAGCAGATTGATAGCCAAGCTAATTGAGGCAATGCGTTTTCCCACCATAACCTTCCAGTTGAAAAAATAAATAAGCAATTCAAATGATGAAATAGCAACCTACATGTTGGCTATTGATTGGTGTTGCAAAACCAGTTACGTTTTCAAATGTTATTCCCATGTTAATTACAAATCTCAAACAGTTCATTGAGATTATAAAACAGCTTGTCATCCCAAGTGAACAATTTAATGATGTCATTACCGTCATGTATGGATAAGGCCTTTATATTCTTCCTGTAGAGCCAGACGTAGGCTCTACAGCTCTGACTGAAGTGGTGATTTGGGATTAGGCAACAACATTATTAAAACAAATGTTTTTCTTCTTCAAGAACTGGTTCGGACAGCTATTATATTTATGTGACTTTCACGCGGTAACCATTACTGGAGCTCTTTTTCTGTTTGCAGAGCATTTCTATCTTTTAACATGCAATTGTTATACCGTTCTTCTACGGAGATCAACAGTTTCTGTGAGGAGGTGCTGTTACCACTTACAACATGCATTCCAACCTGGTCGGCAGACCACATTTTGCCGTCACAGACATCTCCCCTGGATGTGGATGCTGTTGAAATATCTGTTAGAGTCACAATCATGATTGATGCATAGCAACACAGATGGTGGTGGAAATCAAGACCAAAGTGGGACACAGGTGTTTGGGAGAAACTCTGTGTCAATGAAGCCTAATTTCGGCACATCCTTTCCTCTTTTGATCTGAAATGGCAACATATTCCCATAATAGTACACTGCGTTTGACCAGGACCCTGGCATAATATGGCGGAAATAAGGCGCTATTAAGGACTCGATCTGTATATGTGAGAGTGGCTGCCGCGTTGGTTCAGATTGCAGAGCATCTTTGTTTGTTTCCTAATTGGGGTAATTTATTGTCCTAACAGCCAGAGCAGCTGTGGCTTTACAGCATCACACCAATTAAGGCCAGATGCTAAAATGAAAGACACGGACGAACGTGACTGGGCGATGAACCAACAGACCATAACTCAGATCTGGGCCATAAATGTTTCAGGATGCAACGGTGGAGTGAAGATGACAGTGGAGAAAAGCTGTGCTGATGTATCCGATCAACGTTGGAAACAACCAACATCATTATTGAAGTAAAAAAAGACAATCTCAGATGCGCTAATAGTTATAGTATAGTATCTTTCTTACAGCTTTAATTATTATTATTATATATATTGAAAATCAAGGAAGGGAACTAACGTGGAGGGAGTCAGACAAGCCTCACATATGATGGTTAGGCAAATTAAAAACTAAATAAGACCAGGGAGTTACATTTCTTTTCCCTAAAAACGAGGTCTACCCGATTTTGCTGTCCACCGGATTAGGCACGCTGCAAAATCTCAGGTCACGGCTCCTCAGATGACGTGTGCCCAAAGACAAAGGAGAAAGAGGAGGCCACAACCTTAGAGCTCAGCTCACGTATTATTATGTTTAGTTTATGGTCCCATTTCATGTGAAACCAGAGAAAAAATAACATCTCAATAAGAATCTCCACCTTTTATTTGACGTCTTAAGCAGGAATTTATTCTTCCAGACTTGAAACCCCATACAAAAATAAAAGCACCCTATGTTGAGGCAGAGTGTGCCTTTGTGCTCGTCTTCATGAAGTCTCCATTCAAATATTTTGAAAAGGCTGCCATTCCATCTGCACAAGTACTTGGAACTGTATATTTAGCAAGATTATTGTACAGATCGGGGGATCCTAGGTGGATTTATAGTTAAAGGGAATCCGGGGAGGATATTACCTCAGTCATACCTGGTGTGAACAAAAACATATTTTCTTGGGAACCATTCTGATCTTCTTTCAGTGTTATAAGATTGTTTGGCTGCTTGATCCTGGAAACGAGAGTCGTCACTTCCTCGTTTTTTTCAGCCTTAGCTTTTTGTTTGATACATCAAACGCAATGCATCCTATGCGAAGAAAAAACATTCCCACCACTGCGCAAGGCAACCATTTATTTTCCTTAGCAGCAGTGCACCGTGTACAGAGGTTTTTCATATGCAGTCCTGGGCCGATCTGATATGTTAGGAATTCATCCACGATCCAGATTAATAGAATAGCAAAAAAGTATGTATTTCACCTTTAACGGAGGTGTGGGAGGTGACAGTTCCTGGGTCATTCTTGGTGTGTAAACCTTGGTAGACGGACTCTTACTCCCAGCATGAAAGTTGAACAGACTACATGCGTTCCTACAGAGACAAGCTGCGGGGTGTGTGTGTGTGTGCGGCACGGATAACATGCACGCACATAGTAGGTATCTTCTCTCTCCATCCTCCATTAGAATTCCAGCTTTGTCTTTTCCTGAATACCATTACCTTCCCAATCCAACCGCTGACTTAAAACCCTCAAGACAAAACGAGTGATTGCCTTGACAGCGGTCTCAGTCTCTCTGCCCCTCTTCAGGGGAAGCAGTTCGGTAGCTTTAGCGGCAGTGACATAGCAGTGATATTGCACCGTTGATGTGGCGCAGAAACCACTGTCTTTTACTAGACGAACGAACGGGCCCTGAACCCAATTAACTTTTCTTTGTTAAATAAACTCCACTGGCCTTGGTTTCAACACACAGCCCCTCCCACCTGCTGTTTTTACAGTACAAAGTGATTAGAGATTTAATTAGCTGAGGACCTTGCTTCAGGGAGACTCGTAAACCCATATTGATATTTCTGCAGAATGTAGAGATAAGGCCCTCGTCCTCATGATGAGCTATAGAGACGTTACCGCAGAAAAACGAGGGATGAAGTGATGATTTGCAACTTTTCCTCTCCTGTTTATTTTCTCCCCTGAGGCTAATCTTTTTCTTGCTCTATATGAGACGGGAGCAGCCTGGCTGAATTATACAAAGCATGGTAGCAATCAATGCGGTCTCACTTTGAGTATAGCTCGGATTTAGAGCCCTGCTGTCAGGTTAGCTGCATTTTTGTTATTGACATTTAAGAATGTTCCACAGCTAATCTGGCAGAAATGAAATAAGTGTTTTGAGACCTTCAGCCCTATTTGGAGAAAATAATATATTTTCAGTTTAATGGTGCAATTTACCTGCATATCTTTAGTTTTTTACCTAATTTGAAATCTCAGCACAATGTGGGTATACCACCTTGAGATAAAACACTGCATCCAAACCCTGAACTGAACTTTCTGTGAGCCGTGCAATAAGCTGCCTAGGGGAGATGTGTCAGGAAAGATCAACCTTAAAACCTGCGACAGACATTTCTCACAGACAATGTCAACGGTATCTAACGCAATCGACAGGGGTTCCCCCATTCTGCGTTTCCCCTGTGAAAGAACATTCATTTTTCACGTAGATAATGGCTATTTCACAGACTTTGATCAAACATCATTAGCCAGGGGAGGACAGCATAACCAGACGATGCTCCCGGTTTAATCGAGCTCTCCCTGGGCGAGAGTTGTGCTAGAGTTGCATGCCGGTCAGAAGGTCCAACAAATACTTACGAGCGATTTATGAACTTAGATGTAAATCTTCGCTGTTAATTGTCATTCCCCTTTAATGTTACACATCCCAGATATGAATAGTATCACCACACAACATATACTGTAACTCCAGGCAACCGGATCAACACTGGCCAGTCAACACTACCCTACACATACACTTGACGTTACAAGCCATAGGCAATCAGTTAAGGGTACAGTTAGCTACACTCAAGTGTTCTATTGAATAGTAAGAGATGAAGGCTAGAGTATGGAAGTGTCGAGTGGAGCACTTCAGACCTTTCATTAGCATTTCTTTCTCTCTCTCTCTCTCTATTCCTCATACACAAACACAAGCACACACATGAACACACATCACACGCCAGCACTTCTTCTCTCGTTCCCCCCGGCTCTGAGAACAGAGGCCCCCCGACGGATACCTGTCTCCTGCTTCATCTCACAGCCCAAATTTCAGAAGACGTGGATGACAGGAGGAGCTCTCCAGTGCTGACAAGGCTGCCTTACGGGGGGAACCGGAGCTGTCTCCCAGCCTCCCACATCACCGTGCTACCAGGCACCCAGGAACGCCCATGATAGACACACACAAAAACACATGTGGGCACAAAAAGTGGTGCCCGAAAACATTACTGTCGTAGTATTATACATAAAAAGCGAAGTTTCAAGTATTGGATAACTTTTTTTTTTACTAAATTGCTGTAAATTGCAATGCTTTCTGGGTAATTGTATGCACGAGAGATATATCAAATAATATTTATTTTACCGGTACAATGTGGCAGAGGTTTTTTGTTTTCTTTAACAATTCTGAGCACGAGATGTTAAGGTCAGAAGTGAACCTACCAAACAATGTGTGTAAAACATTTGTGTAATGTTCAATATTTCATATGCTGAATTAAATCTATGATTTTAAGTAGTGTAGATGTATCCACCATTAATTACTGTGAAGTGTACATTTCAGTGTATTGTGGAAACATTTTGTGGGAAAAGTGTTTTGGTTTTTAATTTAATAGAGAAAAAAAACACAGTATTTGTACGGTATTGTTGTTTCTGACTTCTCAACATGTTTAACGTGCGTCGTATAAGGAGGCTATGTTTGTGTGAGCTGTTAGTGACAGTGCTGCACCAACTGATACTAGGCAATGGTCCTAACAATTTATTGTGAATAGGGGACAGCGTTTTGCATTTTCCTTCCGGCTGTTTTGCCTTGTAGTCACTTCCAGTTTGGAAGCCTTTGTTGAAAGTAGACTTCAGATGACATTGCCACAAGCAGCAGACACCGAGTTGAGCAAGATGCAAGACTTTGCAAACATACAGTTACATGCAGTAACTGTTCACGAGCAAACTTGGGCTTCTTGATGTTGCAGTGTGGTAGCCAGAGGACCAGGGCAGTTGAAAGGTTAAGGATCCTGCTTTAATTACATTTACTTAGGTTTGGAAGTTCAATAACTCTGCAGTTAACCTTCTGCACCCAAGTAATCTGTCTGATTCTACTTATAAGGCCTCGAATTGCATGTAACAAGAAATACTAAAAATCCAAAGTCTTTTATATTGCTTAGCCTTAGGCCCATTTCTTACATCACTCCAATGTAACTGAAGTAAAATACTGTAAAACCCCCATCATTCCTGAAAGAACTTTGTTACGAAGAATGTTGTGACAAAAATTACCCATAAAAAGAGTAAACAAATATTACCCTGACCATAATAACAGTTTTTGTTTTTCTGGAAGTTACCATAAAAAGAGTAAACAACTATTACACTAACCATAATAACACTTTTTGTTCTTCTGTAAGTCACCACAAAAAGAACCACGGTAAAGGTTCCACATCGCTGGTCCACCCTGACGTTCCGTACGGAACTCCTCTGTGATGTGCCCCCTGACTGACAAGGTTCAAGGTCAAATACCACTTCCCTCACGGCCACATCTCACGCGGGAAACATATCACAGAGCAATTCGTTCCTCTGAGCCATTATCTGCTCCACACGGCTGAACATAATGTAGTGATGGCAGCAGGGAATGTCCCACAACAAGATCCGGAACCACTAAAGGCGTCTCCACAAACTGCATCACTGCTTGGTGTTAAAACGTCACCATCCTGGACCGCGGTCTCACTTCAGAGGTTGGTGCAAACCACATAACTGGGGCAGGGTTCCCCAGTACTCCAGTACCCAGGAAACCAGAGTATGTCAGAGAAAGGCCCTGAGAATTGTCAGACGCCAAGTCGCATACTGTTCTCTGTATGTGTGGCTCACCGCCATAAGACTGTTAAACAGGACCGCAAATAACCACTGATCGGGTCCCTGGACTATCAACAAGGTCCCCTTTGTGTAGTAACAAATTAGTACTGATTTCATGAGCACAACCTGGACTACTTCCCTCCAGACACACATCACACAACACACACACATTTACCAATCTTGATGAAAATGCTGTTTATTATCTATCCTGTAGCCGTATCCCAACCGATATGTACCCCAGCACAATACACTATATAGTACCCCAACACAATAAACTATATAGTACCCCAGAAAAATACACTATATAGCACTTCCACACAATAAACTATATTGTACCCCAGCACACTACACTATATAGAACCCTTGCACACTACACTATATAGTACCCCAGCACAATAAACTATATTGTACCCCAGCACAATACACTATATAGTACCCCAGCACAATAAACTATAAAGTACCCCAGCAAACTACACTATATAGTACCCCAGGACAATACACTATATAATACCCCAGCACACTACACTATACTGTACCCCAGCACACTACACTATATATTACCCCAGCACACTACATAGTACCCCAGTACACTACACTATATAGTACCCCAGCACAATACACTATATAGTACCCCAACACACTACACTATATAGTACCCCAGCACACTACACTATATAGTACCCCAGCACACTACACTATATAGTACCCCCACACATTACACTATATAGTACCCCAGCACAATACACTACATAGTATCCCAGCACACTACACTATGTAGTACCCCAGCACAATACACTATATAGTACCCAGAACAATACACTATACAGTACCCCTACAAAATACAATATATAGTACCCCAGCACACTACACTATATGTGGTACCCCAGCACACTACAGCACACTACACTTTCAAGTACCCCAGCACAATACACTATATAGTACCCAGAACAATACACTATATAGTACCCCCACACACTACATTATATAGTACCCCAGCACACTACACTATATGTTACCCCAGCACACTACACTATATGTTACCCCAGCACACTACACTATATGTTACCCCAGCACACTAGACTATATAGGACCCAAGGCACAACTAGTGCTCATACATTTGCCGTTCTGTACAGTTACTTTTTGTTCATTGTGCTAATATTTCTGATGTTACATTTTTTTTAAATTATTTTCATTGTTAACTTCAATCTCTCCTTTTTTATACTTGGCAATGTTGGGAAAGGGCTCGTAAGTAAGCCTTTAACAGCTGGTCTTCACCTTACAAAGCATGTGACAAATTGCATCAGATTAGATATTGACGTTTCATAGAATATGTCCCTGTCAGCCAGTCTGAAATTTCTTTGAATTACACAGGAATTGCGCGTTTCTTTTCATCTGCTGGATGAGGTGATTTAAAGATTGTAATGCAGTATTGATCAACATACACAGTGTATTTTAAAACCTATGTTTAATGAACCACAGTAAGCAGACCACGGAGGAGGTCCATATGACAGTAAATCCGTCCAGACGCACTTACTTCCACTGCTTATCCTAGGGGCCATTATCGAAGGTCTCTGTCCTCACTCTCATGGATCAAAGTGGCTGGTCCCGGCTGAGCTGGAGAATGGAAAAAGAAACACTTGGCCGTTAAATCACTGCGGTAGGAAAACCCACAGAGCCTTAGTAAACACAGTAAAACACTAGTGGTCCGGTGGTCGGTGTGGCTCCATCGGCACCGCTCGCGGACACCGAGCTTCCTGGAGAAACTGACAGAGAGGGAGAGAGAGCGGGAGAGAATGAGAGGAGGGAATAAGAGAGGTGACAGAGAAAGCGAGCGAGGAGGAGGGAGAGAGAGGAGGGAGGTGGAGGAGAGAGAGACATTGATTTTCCCCCACCCCGAAGTGCCAGTTCATCATTCCGTAAGACACTCTCTATCGATCCCCTGCCTTTAGTTTGTTTGTAATTTTGGGGGCTCAAAGCTGGTCGCAGATCAAAGGACGTGTGGAGATGACCTCATTTTAAGAGACATTTTTCAGCCTTTTCTATTCTTGATTTAACCAGGCAAGTCAGCTGAGTTGAAAGTTACTTTAGCGGAGTGAGAAACGTGACGTCTGGTACTGTATGCTTCCATACAGTCAGAGCGCAGGCCGAATAGTGGGATATAATTACTCAAGAAAATGATAATCCTCTTTGAGACGTACTGCATGACTTTAAATGCCGGCCTGGACAAATCACCCGCGCTAACAGAAGCATCATCTTCTGCTTCACATGCAATCATTCTGATGTATGAGATTGTTAAGAAGAGATTTATTTCACCCCCATAATAGATGGCCGCAAGTTGTTGCTTAGGGACCCTGACTGTTAGGGGGGTCCCTAATCACATTAACAACTGTGAAATACACCAAGTGGAATTTTGACATTTTTATTGGCAACGTTATGCCTGTCCATTAATTGACAATTAATCAATCAATCACTGTGAATCAGGTGTGTTGGAAGAGGGTAACATCTAAAACAAGGAGGGCCTGGGGGCCGGGGACCAGGGTTGAGCACCACTGGTCTAGCCAAACATCTAACCTGGTGTACTCCCCACCAGAGACCAGAAAGGCAGTGCACATGCTCAGAAGCCCCATTGATTGTGTTCTAACTCAGACATCATATTAACACTTTGGTATAGCCTGTGTTCATCTACTTTCCATAAAACGAGCAGTCAGAGAAGTTAGAGTTTCCACTGTAGGAACATCCAGCTACCCTAACTCACCCTTGGTACCCCACTTACCAGCATCACAGCCCCACCCACACACACCACGAACACGCCTACACCCTCCTGTAGCCATGTTGTGACCCATCACCATCTCTCCGGAACAATGGCGCAGGTAAACACACATCCAGGAAGAAGGGTTCATGTGCATTCTGCTCCCACGACACAGAATGTCAGGTTGTGATTTTATTTCTATGGTCAGGTTGTGATGTTACTGATGTGACGCATGTCAGGTTGTGATGTTATTTTCTATGGTCAGGTTGTGATGTTACTGATGTGACGTATGTCCGGTTGTGATGTTATTTCTATGGTCAGGTTGTGATGTAACTGATGTGACGTATGTCAGGTTGTGATGTTACTTCTATGACATGGCGGTCACATGGTGCAAGTCATGCAGGCTGGGCTTTGTTGCCTACAGCATTCCAACCCCACACACTCCTTCCGACCGCACACACGCCTTCCGACCGCACACACGCCTTCCGACCGCACACACGCCTTCCGACCGCACACACGCCTTCCGACCGCACACACACCTTCCGACCGTACACACACCTTCCGACCGTAAACACCTATTCCAACCGTACACCCTCTTTCCAACCGTACACCCTCTTTCCAACCATACACCCTCATTCCACCCGTACACACTCATTCCAACCGCATACACTCCTTCCAACTGTACACACTCATTCCAACCATACCCACTCCTCAAAGCCGGCCTGGCTCTAACTCCCTGGGTTCTTAAAACGTAATTCGTGCCTAATGGCCACACTCATTAGCCGCATCCTCAAAACACGGTCTGGTCATTACTGGGCACATTTGCCGTCTAGGCTTCATGCCGGGAACGTCGTTCTCGAGTCATCCGTCACAGATCTTTGGCAGGTGGTGTCGCACGCACCGCGGAGGCACACGTCGTCTAATTATCTGACGGCATCCCGTTATCGGCTTGCTTTAACACGGCTGTTTTTATCAGCGCGGCGAGGAACGCGGTCCGGAACAACATCCATCATCTCGGCGCGGCGTGGCCCACGGAGGCCGTCCGACGACCACACAGCGACATGCGCGGGTAGAGTGCGTCTAAGAACGGTGCCCTTCGCCGCAACTCGCTAAACCCTCGCAGGGCCGTGTTTTTCCGCCGCGCTCCTAGTTTTTTTTTTTCTTTGCCGTAGACCGGGTATAATCCTCGTGTCCATGATACCGGCCCCTTAGTGTACGCAGAGAGTGGGAGGTGAGGATTAGGAGGGAGCAGAAATGAGAGTGGGACTGTGGCAGAAGGAGAGAGAGGATTTATGGGAGAGTGGGAGAGTGAAAGACAAAGAGTGGGACCATCGAGGGTGGACGGAATTGAGAGAGAATGGGACAGTGGGAGACAACAGTGCCCCACTCTATTTCTGGTACATGACTAAACACACCGCTGTCAGATATAGACCCGTGCAACAATCACAGAGCTGTGGGAAACACAGTCCTCGAAGCTCAATGTGTTGTCGAAAGAGGCCTTTCAGGTCCATAAGTGCTATTTGCTATTGGAGCAGAGAGACAGGACCCAGAACTCCATGATTCGGAATAACTTACAACCCTCCCGTGACGTCCTTGGGAGCAGGAGGAGGCGGGCGAGTACCGGCTCACAAACAAGTAAGACATTGAGAGAGAGAGAGTTGGAGAGAGAGGACGAGAAAGCAGGCATGTTAGAGAGAGAGAGAGACAGGTAGAGAGAGATGGAGGCAGAGACAGGTAGAGAAGATAGAGAGAGAGACGGTTAGAGGGAGATGGAGAGAGAGACATAATGAGAATGGTGGTGGGTGGGGAAACATACTGGATATCCTTTGTCAACTGCTCAGTGCCATTTAATGGCCTGTAAACCCCTTTGCTGGAAAAGAACAGGCAATTAGCATACTGAGTGGATTACAAGATTGCTCTGACTCCTGGATTAATGTGTGCACTTAATCTTCTCATTGCTAAGCGATTCTTGGATTCTTGGATATTGCTATTCAAGGGGAACACATTTCTCCCTCCTCTAAACCCTTTAAAGCTCTAAAACACGAAAGGGATTTCTTCTGTGGCACCAGAGATGCAACACAATGCACCGGCTCCCTCATCTTTCGGAGAAGGAGTTATTCCCCCC
>JACXGK010004783.1:0-25251 GCA_016801125.1 Novumbra hubbsi
TGAGCCAATGGGTGTCTACGGAAGGCCAGCCAGTCCCAGCACAAAGTGCCTGAGCCAATGGGTGTCTACGGAAGGCCAGCCAGTCCCAGCACAAAGTGCCTGAGCCAATGGGTGTCTACGGAAGGCCAGCCAGTCCCAGCACAAAGTGCCTGAGCCAATGGGTGTCTACGGAAGGCCAGCCAGTCCCAGCACAAAGTGCAATGGTGTGCAAGTGCTTTGCAGTTTAAATTTCAATGCTGCCCAGTCAAAGGTGTTTATTTATTTTAAATACTGAGCAGAAGAATTAATATAGATCCTAAAGATATAATTTATGATATACTCTATTGTATTTATATTCATCTAATGATTTTGCCATTTTCAAATATTTCATGCCCAACACATTAGCTTGTTTGAGGAATGACTGCTAGTTCACGCTCTGGTGGTTTGTTAACAGAAGCTTGCCAGAAAATGCTTAGAAAATGAAAGGTTATTTTTGTAGAACAGTGAGTTGTTAAAATACCATGTGTATCATTCTAATGAAAACACTACTTTTATGCTTTGTGAGTCTTTTTGGACATATTTAGTCCAAGTGGAAAACATTCCATATTAAAGCATGTTATATTCTTGCATTTTTATGCATTTCACAATGCAAATGTGATGCTAATTCCTAGCCTACATAACTTTATTTTCCATCTCAAAAATACAAAACAAATAATAATGCAACTTACAAGAAGTGAGAAATTAAACAAATAAGTTATTACAAAATGAGCCCAATTTTTCCCCCACTCATTTCGTTTGTATTTATCACTTTTGCTGTACAGCATATACAAAGCTTTTGTCAATGTAAACACATTTTGTAAGAAAAAATGTATTTGGAAGGGCATCAATAGTCAAAGTATTTTATTGTCAAATGCCCGAAATAAGTGTTGTTCATTATAAACTGCCAAAAAAAAGAAACACAATCACAGTATAAACCCAGGTCAATAAGACTTCTGGGATCTTAATGTCTAGTTAGGAAACATAAGTGATTGTGAATCAACATTAGGTGTTTTGGTGCAAATGAAAGTGACAATTGCACTGGAAGCAACAGCAAGACGACCCCCAAAAAAGTGAATGGTTTCTTATTCTTCCTGACTAATTCTTCTCTAGTTTTGCATTCTGCTGGTTTCATTCTCACTTCTGTGACTCAGCAGTTAAGAACATTCACATTTAAAAAAAAACAAAAAATACCACAGTAATGTAATACCACTTCTAAATAAACCGTATGCATTTGACAGAAACATTCAACAAATGTAAAAATCTCACATTCTCATACCTTGTGTGCATTGACTTGTGCCAAGCATCAAATTATTTTAATAAAAACGTGACAAACATTGTAAACACCTCACCCGTATATCATGAGTTTGAAGCAATAATATTTTCTACAAAAATGAATTTGGTGTCATCGCTCATTGATTTGAATCCTTAATTCATGGACCTAGTTTATAATTCCATAGGCAAGTATAATATATCAATCTAGAGGTCTATCTTCAACGCTTTACAGTGAAGTCACCTAGTAAACACAAAATCCAAGCGCCTCAAAAAGGACTTCCTGTATCCCGGAGGGCCTCCTGCGCTCCCTTTAGCGTCTCCCTCTTCACACATTTCCAGTAATCTGTGACGCCACGCAGATGCTGCACCTGAGTTAAAACACGGATCACATACCGTTAACCTGCTTTTTAAGTTCCAATCTTGTTACATGGCTGACTTGAACTCGACTTGTGTCGTTCTTCACAATTGCAGCCGTTGACCCAGGACCAGTTGAAGAACAAGCATCCCATAAGCGGATGCAATTACAAAGTCAAATTTTGCAGAGCAACAGTACATTTGATTTAGGTACAGATGCAGTCTGAGACTCTTGTGAATAAAAATAATAAGAATTTTGAAATATAATTTGGGGCTGGCTGCATAATATGTTGTTTATATGAAATGTATAAGTAGAATCACTATCATACCTTAGTTATATATTACATGCCTTAGTTATATATTACATTCAAAAAGTACAGCCTTTTTGGGGACCTTTGTAGGTGCAGCAGCAACATTTGTTTGTTGTTTGCATGTTGTTTGTTTAGCACAATTTACAGAATCACATCCCAATGACAATTAAGTCAATTGGAGACTTTCGTAAGAGCATCTCTGAACACTGAATCTCGCCTTTAATGTGATTGTCAAACGGTAGTTAAATGCCCTCTGTACCTTCAAACCGCGCAGTACTCGGTCCTCCATTACTCCTAGAAACTCTTTGTGGCTCAAGCAGTTATCGCCGTCTAGGTCAAATATCTTAAACACAGTGTCCAGCACATTCTCCGAGAGGTCATGCCCTGTGGCAATCTTCACAGCACGCTTAAACTGGACTGCAGAGAATAAAAAAGGGAAACAAACCATCAAGATAATGTACTTAATTGTAGTGAATTGCATGGACAATTTGAATATTTATAACAAAATGCACTTAAAAATATATATTTTTAACAAATGTACCCATCCCAATAGGTCGGTTGGCTTCATTTATCATTTTCACAGAGAAGGCAAAGTCTTCCAGGTTGTTGGTGAAGAGACAGAATTCTTTGAATTCGTTAAATGTGATGCTCTGTAAAACAGACACATTACCAAGTTGTACAAAAGAAATCATCCAATCAGAGGCCCCCCAAAAATAGTCAGGTGAAGAAATACACCATCTGAAAAGAAAACACCATTATGAAGATTCATCTTAACCAGGTAAATGTGTGGTAACATCATGCAAAGTTCAAAACATGAGCAGTGTATGTCAAACAACTGATACAATCTGTCGAAGAGCATGAGTAAACTGGCAGAAAAGCTTCACTAACTCACTAGCCTACATGAGGCCGGGAAGGAGGAAGCCTCTCACAAAAGAATGTTGGGGCTGCTTTGCTGCCTCAGGGCCAACTTGCCATCATCGTGTCAACTATGGATTCTAATGATCCAAAACACAACAAACAAGCTACAACAGAACTGCACCAAGCAGTAACTCAAAGCAGGGAAGGGTGAAATATTTTGGGGAAAGTTCTGGAACAAAACCCCCTTTCTTTTTACCTGGCCTGTAGGGATCCTCTTCCTCAAGTTTTCCCAGTAGGCCTCATTGGCTTCCTCGTTGGTGTAGTGCAGCAGCCACTCTGCAAAATCCTCCCGCCTCATGGTGTCCATTCCTTTGGAGAACTGCAAAAACTCCATTTCCTGTACCTCAGCCTGCAGGTCCTCCATGAATCTAGAGACATCCGGAGTAGAGACATTGACCCAGTCTCTCGTGTTTGCATACGTTCATGTCAGCGCCGCAGAGTTTCATGCCTAGATTTTTTCCCCCTCCCACATATCTATACATTATACTTTTTTGTATTACTGTGAAATTAAATTATACTCAAAATACACAACGGCAACATTACTACCACAATGTAATTGTCAAGGACTCTTTACCCAATCATTAGTAACCCAAAAACATTTTACCTGCAGAATTCCTTATACTGAAGCTTATTTTCACCACTCCTTCCGAAAAAAAAGGCTTGCAGTGTTGTAGTCACCCCAACCCCCTCTGTGGCAGGGATCTGTGAAGAAGACAATGGTCAACACTTTCCCCCTCTGCTGTTAAGCCCCATCGTGCTTGAAATACAGGTACACATCATTGTGGAGTGAAAGAGATGGCAAGGTTGGGTGTATCCCAAACGTCCATGTCATCCACTAACTGGAGTTTATTCACCTTAACAAAACTTACCATGTCTGTGGCACCTTCATTGGTCACACTCTCTTTTATTTTCCCAAAGATTCTGTTGAGCTTAATCACAAACAGAAATCCAGCAACAATACACATTATAAAGGCAGATAGTAAACAATGTAAAGTCTGTAATACAAGTGAAAGCACTGTTTTTAAATGCAGCGAAAACATGAAATAAATCCACTAATGACATACCTCAGAATCTGAATCATCCAAGAAACGTCAGCAATAACAGAATTAATTATCATTATTCAAAAGTTCATCCACTACGTATAATGCCACACGGAAACATAAAAGCCAGTTCGGTAGTTGGACAGCACAGCACCACTGATCGACCAATCACCTTGCATCTTAAATACCAGCCATCATGTGATCCTATAACTTGCCTACACAGACCATCTTAAAAATCCATATGGCACTTTATACAAGTACATTCCATTGCCACATTCTGCTCACAAGGCTGCAGCGTTGCACACTGGTTTGCAGGGGATGGAGGGTCTAACTAGCCCCATACAACCACAATCATGGGGAAAAACAGAAGTCCATGACATACTGATCGCCTGCATGTTTTGGACCTAATCATCCCATTAGTAACACACAACCAACCAAACAACCTTCTTGTTTCTAATGTTGCTTATTTCCACACCAACCTGTTACAAATCAAGGACATCGCTTTGAAAATGAGTTGGTACATAAATGTATCAGGAGTTCTTTAGTTGTCCTACACAAATTCGGAGTTTAGGCCACTTATCAAATAATGTATAATAAAAACATTGTTTCTGCAGAATGTGGTACCTCAGTCTAGACTTGACAGAAGGAACCAATTGAGGTGTGGAAAACCGCTGCAGGGAAACAAACTTGGTACAGACATGAGGTACTGGCCATGCAACATTCAACTATTTTCTAGCGTCAAGACATCATAGTACTTACAATACTTGTTGGATCATCAACCTCAAAACCACAAGTTGGGCAACGACCATGTAAGAAAGAGCTTCCAAATGTCCTTCAGTAACCCCAGCATTACAAATTTTTGATGTTACCAAAGCGCACGCAAAAAAGTTCTGCTGGTGGTACTTAGGGAATGGAATTGGGAAACACTGAAGGGGTGGAAACTTTTACAATGTAACATTGTGAATATTGAAACAGATCTAAGTGATTTCATATACAGCACTTAAAAATATTAAAAAAAACATACCTTCATAAACTCTTTTCTGTCCACTTGTTCATTGCCATCAACATCAAGCATTTTGAAAGCTATATGAAATCCGGTGTCTGGCTCTGAAACAACAATGCAAAGCAAAGCAAAACCAAGATAAGTGGTTAGTGCATTGCTACCCACTCAACAATGTTAAGATCAGAGCCTCCAGAGACAATGATTCAAGCATTGCTTGTGTCTGTTGACTGGGTAGAATCTTTGGGTGGGGTTTAGCTGTCATTCCCATAGGACAAGGCATGCCAGACAGACAGGGTATAGGTGACTTGCGTGCATCAGATAGAACAAAGTTGAGTGTGTGGCTACTGCAAGGAACATGCACTTATGATTCAGTTCTAGCACTTTTCTGGATCTCCTGCTTGCCATCATATCAGATACTTGTATCATTATACAACAACAGTCTGAACACTTTCAAGTGGTTCAGCTGCTCAAGCAGAGTACTCAAACCTTTTCCTGTGGCGTCATTAACACTAATAAAGCTTGAAAGTACTCGGAGATGGGGGACACACAATGCATAGCAGCACAGACAACTGTTCTGCGTGGCTACGGTCTATGACAGAAGAATATTTGGTCCTTTTTACTTTCTGCACATTTCCGTTCTCTGTTCCACTAATACATCAAGCAACGTTTTGATGATGCTACTCAAGTAATTATATCATTCTTTGTATGTTTGCTCATTATTTGATTCCTCTGAATGTCCTCTTAACGCTGCAAAATGGCAAACACAGCCCTCCAGTGCTATAGTTCCAGGCTGACACTGTCGATATTGATGCCTAACATAGCCCTCCAGTGCTATAGATTTATCCACAATCAAAATCCCCATCTGCTAAAAGCATGTTCTGCTTGCAGAAAAAAACACCACAGAATCATCACTACTCCTTGAGTAAACTAACCTCTTACAATGTTTTTTTATCCACTTTTCATTTTCTTATGCTAATTCTGTCTAGTAAAACAACTGACTTTTTCATCATTTTGTGGGAAGTGCAAATCCTTAATTTAAATGGGCCTGATTTTGATCAACTGACATTTTGTAGTTGGTAACCTTGTCTGGACAATGTGCTGTCTGAGAGAATGGCAGTTTCACTAATTATCATTCGGTTATGAAACTATTTTGATGGATATTCAAGCAAGAGGTCCTCAACTTCCCAGGCAGGTTAAGATGTGCTGAATTGAATTACCTTTTCTAAATAGATTGATGTGCCACTACGTTTACAAAAAAGTTGGGACAGTGTGTAAAGTCTAAATACAAACCCAATGCAATCATGTGCAAATCATTTAAACCCAATATTCAATTTAAAAACATAGTACAAAGACAACATGTCAAATGTGGAAATTGAGACTTTGTTTTTTGAAAATGTATATGCCCACTTTGAATTTGATGCCTGCAACACATTTCAAAACATTTGGAGAAGTTGTGTAATGCTGAAAAACTAAACCTGGTGGAATATCACACAACTAATTAGGTCAATTGGCAAGTGACAGAAGTGAGGATGGGGAGGAGTCACCACTCTGTTAAAGCATGCAACAACATATACATAACTTTTGTCAATGTACCATTGCAAAGACTTTGAGGATCTCATCAGCTACAGTACATAATATCATTAAACGATTCAGAGAATCCGGAGAAATCTCTGTAGGCAAGGGACAAGGCCGAAAACCAATATTGGATGGCAGTGATCATCGAGCCCACAGATGGCACTAGATTGAAAACAGTCATGATTCTGTAGTGGAAATAACTGCACCGGCTCAGGAACACTTCTGAAAACCATAGGCCTACCGCAGTCCAGACCTACCGCAGTCCAGCCCCCAAACGGGCCTACCGCAGTCCAGACCTGACACCCAATAAGACAGAGGAGACCCCAAACGGTCCAACAGATGAAATCCTACATCAATCATCTCACGTTTAAAACTAGTACACTCGGTCTCCTCAGTTCCCAAACACTTACAGAGTATTGGAAAAAATGTGTTGCTGGCATCAAAGCCAAAAGGGGCATGAATCAACATTTGACACGTTGTCTTTGTACAATTGTCAATTAAATACAGTGATACATGATTTGCACATCATTGTGTTTTGTTTTTATTTGCCACTTTTTTGGAAACAAGGTTGTAGTTCTATCCTGCAATTCTGCCTGTAGTGCCTGATAAATGTCTGCAGGGGGCCTTACTCTATAAGAGACCCCAAACATGCATTTTAGGAAACAATGTCCCTGCTTGAGATCTTCCAATTATTCTAAACAAGCAAAACACTAACATCAACTGGCCCCTAGTGTGTGTTCAAACCCACAGTCCTGACATAGTTCTAACAAATGAGCTGGGTCTCTGACTTACTTGTCAGAATGGTCAACAGGAACAAGTACTCAATGTAGGATAACAGACCTGGAAGAGAAAAAAATAACGCACAAACATAGCATTGGTGTCACACAAACATATCAAGGACACACAGAGACAGATGTGATATTAGATATTCAATGTGTTAAAACTTTTCTTATATTCTACCCATGATTAATGTTTATAAAAGGAAACAGGAATGTTTGATATTGATTCCGTCACTCCAGCTCTTTTCTGAATGTTCAAACTAACCCAGTGTCACAACTAACCCAGTGTCAAAACGAACCCAGTGTCAAAACGAACCCAGTGTCACAACACTCCCCGATCTCCTGTATGCACACACACACAATTCTTTTTTTTATCTGAATCAAAAAAGATCAGCAACATTACTTTGATATAGCACGTCACATTAATATATTTTGAAAACATACCCTCATCTCCAAAGTGTCTGAACAGATTGTTGCTTGCCTGGGCCCGTGAAGCAGAATTCAGCATTTTATCAGCCTCCTGCAAGTATAATAATGTTTACAAACAGAAACAAATCAAGTAATCTCGAACTGTAATGCTCAAGTTAATGGCAGAACCAACACATTCCCACTCACCTTTTTAGTTAAAGCTCTCTTTTTTAATTTTCCTAATTACAGAAAAGAGTAAAAGTAAAGAACAGTTCTTGCATGGAACAAAAAGTATTACACTTACAGAGGAAGATTGTGTCTAGCCACTGTAGCCATATAAGAACTAATTAACTGCTGACTTTGACACTGACAATACTGACCACTTGGCAAAGGTATTTCACAAACATCTTGTATTGCAATAAGTAGCCTCATGGGCAAGCGGAACCAATATGCCTATTACATTAGTGGTCAAGACCAATAATATTGGTGCACTGGAGGGGTGCACTAGTCAATTTTATGTGCAAATTCAACCTACAAACATGCTTAAAAAACATGCTTGACATAGTATCAGATGCATTATGATAATTAGCTTTATTTCAATTTGCTCCCAAAACAAATGTTGCTACAGAGAATAGCTATTTGGCTATGAATGAGATACATCATAAAGTATGCCTCTTGGTTTTGTTGGTGACTTGGACAGGTAATGTAATATGGAATGACGTTTGGGTCTTCTAATGTCTAAATTAACCTGTAAATAACACCATTTGATGCATCCAAGGAAAAACAAATTATAGAATGTCCAAGTCAAAGCCCATCCCTCAGTCCTACCAAAATGCTGTGTTATGGACATGATGTGGGCTGTGCAACTGATAGATAGACTGACAGAAATTGCTAAATGAAGTTACATACAGCATTTGTACATTTTGTCTATGTACGTCTGTAGCTCTCCATCTATACACACAAAGTTTAATCCTTTATGTTCGTGAATTGTGTTATTTTTTAACACAAACGTAACATCCAATGCTGCAAACAACCACTTACGGTCAACGTCATCCAGCATGACTGAGAAAAGGAAGTCCCTTGGTGTCATGTAGATTTCCTCATCGTAAATCAAGGAGGCAAACTGGTTAAAGCGCATCCGTCTGGCAGACTGCTGGGATGTTGGAGGAACCTACAATACAAAAGGATGCATTACCACGAAAAGGAGGTCAAAATCTAAAATAAATGGCAAACATTAATTGTTTAAACTCCTGTCATTGGGCCTTTCAGCAAGGCACTTAACCCTCCTCGAAGTCACTCTGGATAACAGGATCTGATATACTACATGTCTTGCTCTATCACATTATTCAGTTATTGCATAATTATTATATACATAAACATTAGTCCACAGATCGGATAAAATGTTACAACAATCGTATAAGACTAATAGATGGCTACTTGTCAGATTAACATAACATTTAGAAAGAATATTTGCACAAATGTATGACACCATGCATGTCGCATCTGATTCCAAAAATAGGACGTGGCAAGTAATTGAAAACACAAACAGAAAAAGAATGCAGGTCTCAAGTGAGGCAAGCAATCGCTCCCTTCGTCCCTAGCAGGGACAGAGCTAGAAAGGATATTAAACACCTAATTAGCAGGTAAAGTTTTAGAGCTGCCTAAACTAAGGAAATTCAAAGGAAAACAAACACACCTCAATTTAAGAGAAATAGGTTAACTTTAAATTTATGCTAATATTACATTTTACAGGACTGATCTTCGTACAAAGTCGTTCAGTCGGCCCAGCAGTAGTGGGGTTTGCTTTTGTATCAAACATTCAGAACACTTCAAAATAAATTGGTGCTATAGCACTCAATCGAATTGTTAAGATAATGGGAGGAACTAGGCAAAGACAGTGGGTTGTCATGTGACCAAAGTGCAACCTTAGGACGTACAGTGCATTGCACAAAAGCTGTATCCCGTCTTTATATTATCGTCTCCTTCTTATAAAAAAAAAGAAACCTGATTCTGTTTTACTAGCGTAAAGATAATTCACCAGGCACTCAAGGTAGCACGTTATCAAAACACGGCAAAAACTAACTTCATTAAAAATAGGGCTAGGTTCTCCTGCGCTACTCATAACGAAAATGGCTACATTTACCTTTTCCTCGTCCGCATAAACGGTAAAGGGCAATATCCTCTTGATCGGTTCATGGTGATAATATATCAGTCCGCCTCCAGCGAGAGACCCCAAAATACCAGTTCCCAGGGCACGACGTAGCGTTCTGTACGACGACGTTCTCGTCAAAAAGTTTCTAAAAACTCCAGTAACCTTTACCCAGCTGGCCATTTTTCATAAACTTCTGGGTAACGCCCTGCTGTTGGATATTTAAGCCGTGACCGAATCTCACTCGCTGTCCAACAGGCTGCGTGTGGCTAAGGCAAGAACGACTGCCCCCTTCCATTAAATATATAAAGTTTAGGTTGATTATGGTACTGCAGCTATTGTAAGATGAAAACTGAATCCTCTATTATGATCAGTGGCTACAGCGATCTTCTATTAAACATCTTGGGCTTGTTTCGTGGACACAGATTAAGCCTAGTCCAGGACTAAAATAACAAGCTCAAAGGAGTTTTCTATTTACCTACATTTATTTGTCCTAGTGTAGGCTTAATCCGTATCTGCTAAATCGGTCCCTTATGTTTTATGCCCTACTGAATCTGCTGCATTTAAATATGGTGTCAGGAACTTTTTAAAACCCTTACTGAAATCGTATTACATGATTATTCCAGGCATGAATATGGTAAATACGTTGTAATATATACGATTACAGGTAACGATTTATAAGTGTTTCGACCAACCCGACCCTGTTGTTTTTACCTCTTTTGGGGGGTACAAGTCTTAATTAGTGGTTCAGACCCCCGCCAAACCCCCCGTAATTCGAACACTTCACTAGGGTATTGTGTCTAGGCATAGATCTGGGGAAGATGATAAACTCTTCCTAGAGCTGGTCGTCTGGCAAAACTAAAGTAACTGGGCAAGAACTGCCTTGGTGAAGGTGACTATGAACCTAATGGACACTAACACATATTTTGGGGTTCTCTGCACAGATAAAACCTGCCAGAGGGTTCTACCCTATTTCTTTTTTTATATTAGATACTGTCAGATCTTTGGGCCAGCCCTGCCCTATATAAGATCTGACCTTCGCTCTTGCAATTTGATTTTAATTGTCACCACACAGGTTCGAAATCCTGCCTCAATCAAATAAAATCCACCTCAGAAACACAGCTGTTGATTCACAATTGTCACCTATTCAACACTGTGAATTTAAAGTATTTTATTTATCAAACGCACCGAATTTAGGTAAAATCGTGTCATTCTGAACAATGAAATTCTTGTGACATGGCATGCAACATCTACGCAGTAAGCCTTAAGAAATACATGAAGCAGAAATACAAAACATACATAACAATAGAGACTGGCAGCAATTCCAGAGAATGTATATAAAGGAATATGGACAGTATGAAAATAAATCTTAAGTATTATAAATAGTTGTAGTGTCAATAAATGGATGCATGAAAATGTAAAAATGTACATTAAATGTAAGTATAAAGTGATCAAAGCATATAAATCGTTCATGTGATCAATGGATCAATGTTGCTGGTTGAGAAGCCTTATGGCCTGGGGGGGGGGGGGTAACAGTTTGTGGGTCTGGAAGTGTTCTGATGTTTCCAGTTGGCAGCAGTGTAGGAAGCCCACAGCCTGGGCGGGTGTAGTCTTTTGAGGTGTTATGCGCTTTTCTAAGGCATTGCGGATTGTAGATGCCTTGCATGGAAGGGAGATGGCAGCCACGATACCCTCAGCTGACTCCACCACCCTCTGGAGAGCCTTGTGATCAGCAGTGGAGCGGCTGCCGTACCAGGCAGTGATGCAGCCTGAGAGGATGCTCTACAATTTGGTGTGAGTTTTTTTTTTTTTTTATATACGAGTATGTCACCGGGTTACAAGCAGAACAAATACAATAAACACATTACAAACTTTATAACAGGTTTAAGGATGATCCTAACAAAACACAAGGCTTGAGCCATCTGGCAGATTGTGTTGCCTATCAGGCATCTGGGAGATATTGTTGCCTGTCAGCCATTGTTCAAGGCTAAAATGCCCATAAGCAACAGCAAATGCCTATAAAACATCTTATGAATTCATCAGCATTTGACATTGACAGGCTATCATGTAATGACATGAAGTGATGTCTTACTGTTTTAACAGACCCCCACCCTGTCCCCCCTCTCTCTCTCTCGCTCTCCCTCTCTCACTCTCTCCCTCCCTCCCTCCCTCTCTCTGACACAAACACACAGTTGCTGGGTGGTACAATGCTTCACAGTCTATACTTTAGCCATCCAAGGGAAGCTGCAGTGATCCTTCATTTGGCACAGCAAATCCAAACAGATTAGACGTGTTTTTTTGAAAAGAGTTTAATATCTATAAACTTAGTACTTACTTTCTATCAACGGATAATAGATTAACATATATGAATATAGACTCTTAACAGATGGTTGTTCTAAGAATACGGAATGGCCACAAAAGACATGCACTTCTCTGTTTGAGCATTATTGGCTTCATCATGTATCGTTACTTGACGTAAGTAATCTACATTACATGTCATTCATCTAATGTTTTAGTGTACTAAATGTTTTTTCAGAAAAACAATTCTGAGCATGATTTGATACACTGACATGGGTCTTTGAAATTACTCAAAGACTTTTACTTTGCACAGTTCTTTTATTTAGTGCATCTATCCAGTATGTAAAAGGGGTGAATACAAGTGCATGCAGACCAACGCAGACCATTCCTTAATAGCAGATTGGCTTCCATTCTCAGTGTCTGTGTGACCGGTTTTGTGATCGAAATCTATTTGATACCATCCATTGTTGTCAAGTTCCACGCCTGGAGGCTGGAGACTGAGCAGGAGGGTCGGCTTGAGTGCCAACTCCTCCCAGTTCACCCTAGAAGGAGAACCCTTTCGTATTCTGGGGGGGTCAATCCACTACTTCCGGGTCCCTAGAGCCTACTGGAGGGATCGCCTGATGAAAATGAAGGCCTGTGGCATTAACACACTTACTACGTACGTATGTATTCGGCATACAATCTCCCCCTTCAGTATATAGTGCAGTGTAGAACCTTCAACCCAATTAGGATACCAATTAAGCCAACAGCATGAACGTTTACCAATGTCCGCTAGTTCATGACTCTGGTCAATTGTGATGTGATAACAAGGAGCATTCTGTTTCTTTTGCAGATATGTACCATGGAGTTTACATCAGCCAGAGAGAGGGGTTTTCCATTTTCAAACAGAGTTGGATTTAGAGTAAGGATACCCTCCCCTCCTATTGTTCACCATATACAGTTGATGTTATATGCAGTATAACGTTGCAGCTTTCCATTGGTCATCAACATTCTTGTTCACTGGTACCAGTAACTGATTTTTGATCAGCTCATAGTACCTGAAAAGTACCCTTACAAAAAATGTCAACTGTAAACCTACAGTCTCATTAGTCCTCCCGAGGATTCCCTGTGGATAGGCCCATGGGGTTTTAGTAGCCCTGGTTAGAAACCACAAAAACAACCCAACAACTTCATTTTATTTCTGCCCAGGCATTAATACTGGAAGGACTGAAACATATTAGAAGTACATCATTTTGCATCAGATATTAGTCGCTATTTTGTGGGGAATTAAAAGCATGTCTCCTGACATATGCCAATGCATCTCCACAGCAACAGCACTTGCTGTGCAATCAGTGCCACTGAGGAGATATCTCAGTGATCCTTACCAGCGTTGCCAAGCAGAGATCAGGTCACATGACTCCTATGTTTCATGGGGACTTAAACACAACGGTATATGTCAAAGTCATAGATAATCTTTTCATATCTAACTCGTATGATCCAAAATCAGAACTCGAAGGACCTGAAACTACTTACAAATGTTGAGTGTGATGTCTCTGTTGATATCAGTGGTATTGAGGTAAAGTAACTGGTGTGTCTGACTATTACTCTCAATCGTGTCTTGATTTCCCAGAGCTTACATTAACCTAGCTGCCGAGATTGGACTCTGGGTGATCTTACGTCCAGGGCCATATATTTGCTCTGAGCTGGACCTGGGGGGGCTGCCAAGGTCAGTTATGTATCTATCTGGCTGTCCTGTATGTATGTATTTATGTATGTATGTATATCTGTCTTGGGATCATTCTGGCGGTCTGTATGTATGTATATCTGTCTTGGTATCATTCTGGCGGTCTGTATGTATGTATGTATATCTGTCTTGCTATCATTCTGGCGGTCTGTATGTATGTATATCTGTCTTGGTATCATTCTGGCGGTCTGTATGTATGTATATCTGTCTTGGTATCATTCTGGCGGTCTGTATGTATGTATATCTGTCTTGGTATCATTCTGGCGGTCTGTATGTATGTATATCTGTCTTGGTATCATTCTGGCGGTCTGTATGTATGTATGTATATCTGTCTTGGTATCATTCCAGCTGTCTGTATGTATGTATGTATATCTGTCTTGGTATCATTCCAGCTGTCTGTATGTATGTATGTATATCTGTCTTGGGATCATTCTGGCTGTCTTTCTGGATGGGAGAAAACCTTTCTCTACACTATTTGACCATTCAATTGTTTTGCAACATTCTTCAGTAATGTAATAAAGAGATCGGGGCGTCTAATTGTTTTGCACAGAGGCAACTTGATCTAGCAACACAAGGTGCCATTTTTAAATGTAATATGTGACCATGGGAATCTGTTTCTCCTGGGAATATGTCTCAACAGTTTCATGAACAGTGAATTTTACTGACTACAACATCTACAATTTCCTTGCTGACATTTCTAATAATACGTGTCTTCTCTTGCTCTTTCACCATTGGTTAAGTTGGCTTCTACGTGACAGGAGTATGAGGTTGAGGACTACTCATCCAGGATTTGCTGAAGCGGTCAATGCATTTTTTGACAAACTCATTCCAAAACTAGTTCCGCTACAGGTCATTTTTTGGTTCCTATACAACAATCATAGCAGTAACTAAACTAAAGCTATGAAGTATATTAGCTATGGAAAATTCTTATGTTTTTTTTGTTTCAGTTTAAAAAAGGAGGGCCCATTATTGCAGTACAGTTAGAAAGTGAATATGGATCATTTGCAATGGATAAGGCTTACATGCCTTTCATCAAAGAGGTAATCACACACACGTAATACTACTGCATTATCTAGACTATTATGTACATCGTTGTGGCTCACCACTGTGTTACTTCATAGGCTCTACGGTCCAGAGGAATCAATGAACTCTTACTTACATCAGATAACCAGAAGGGGTTAAAGAAAGGGGGCGTGCCTGGAGGTATAGTTCATCTTCACAACAGACATACATTCAGTATTTGTATTTTACTTTGTCTATTTGTCCTAATTCAGTAATAAAGGTCTTCAGTTATTTCGCAGTATATTCCTCTTGTCTAGTCCTCAGAACATTGAATCTACAGAAACTAAATCTGGGGGATATCAAGGATTTGAATGCTTTTCAGGTAAGTGCCCTCCTCCACCTTCATATTTTGCAATGTACATCAAATGCCTAACAAATGACATTTCTGATTGACAGCCCACAAGCCCCATGATGGTGATGGAGTACTGGACCGGCTGGTTTGACGCATGGGGAGACCTCCATCATGTCCTCTCCCCAGAAGGTAGTGTTGTCAGCTGGAAGCTTGAAGCTTTGTTGTGTCAAATGGCTTGTAAGGCTTCCATTTTGTCCTGTCATGCACCACTTTGCATCAAAATAAATATCTGTGACACCGCTTGGTTAAATATTACATCTGGCATTTACAAAATTACGCTAGCTGGTCAGTTGGTGGCACTATAAAAAGCCTCTAATTATCCATATATGTTCGAAATGATCAATGTTAAGTAAAAAATAAAATATTTCAATTAGGAAATTGTGTCATATTTTGAGTAATTTTGTTTAATTGTTAAACTTGTTGCTGCTCGCTTTACCAGTAAAAATAAAAACGTTTTCTAAAGCGGTGACAATTAAGAAAATTCAAGTACCATTAGCATTGTCAAAATTGCTGTTCTTTAAATGAGCATATTCAACAACCACCAATAGGCCTCCCATCCTCAGCAGGTCCTTCATGTAGCCTAGGTGCAAATGTCATCATTGCGGTACTGCAGAATGAAGAATTCATGCACTCCCCCTGCCGCACCTTTAACACATCACATAAAACTGGGAATTATATTCTTTACACAGTACTCTTAAGATTAAGAATGTTTTTAGGAACACCTAAATGTCAAATAAACAAATAAACTACTCCTGACTCCACCTTTTTGAGGAGTAGGGTATGAATAGTGTTTGTTTCACAGGCATTTATCATCTAGCTCATCCTGAGTTAAATTATATGCTATAAGGATCCACGATTAAATGGCCATTGGCAAAAACCTGAAAGAAGAAGATTTCCTTGGGCACAGGAATGGCATTTAGCCATTGCGCCTGTGAAACAAGTTTTCAAATGTGCTCAAAAAGTACTGTACTTTATGTAGATTATCATCATTATAAATGTAGAGACGTAATAATATTACATTAATGCCGTTACTTTACAGTGTTTCTCACAAATGAATTCCCTAATTCCAATTAATATTCCACATTATGTCATCTATCTTTGACTAACGGCGACCCTATTCAACAACTTGGCATGCCAGGGTGTAAATATACACAAACCCAAACATTCTTATTGACAAGTACACACCTTTGACCAGTGAGCCCCCAGGCCTTTAAAAAATGACACAGAATAGCCCAAGGTAGGCACTATAACAAATAATTCTGTTACAAAACAAATGTATTTGGCCAGAGGGACATTGCTTTGTTTTTGTATGGAATGAGGTTTATTGTTGTCCACTTTTCACCTTAACATGCTTATTCATAATGTCCGAAATGTCACTGTTTGAGATCGGTGATGAACATTAAATATTTTCTTTCATGTCAGATATGATTTCTACTGTGCGGGAGATTCTGAGTCGTGGTATGTCCATCAACCTTTACATGTTCCACGGAGGGACTAACTTTGGCTTCATGAGTGGAGCACTGGCCAACCCTATCTACAAGGCACTAACCACAAGCTACGGTCAGTCCCACTATTTGTCCTGTTTCAGATTTATCCAGTTACAGCCGATGGACAAAACAACAGCAACACCACATTGAAAAGGTCTGTTACTTTAAAGCAACTCACGATCACGCAGATGCAGAGGTCAAAATAGGTTAATTGCCATTCAGCAGTACATGCAGTATCTCACAACAGTGAGTACACCCCTCACATTTTTGTAAATATTTGATTATATCTTTTCATGTGACAACACTGAAGACATGACACTTTGCTACAATGTAAAGTAGTGAGTGTACAGCTTGTATATCAGTGTAAATCTGCTGTCCCCTCACAATAACTCAACACACAGCCATTAATGTCTACACCGCTGGCAACCAAAGTGAGTACACCCCTAAGTGAAAATGTCTTCAGTGTTGTCACATGAAAAGTTATAATCAAATATTTACTAAAATGCGAGGGTTGTACTCACTTTTGTGTGATACTGTATGTGTGAGCTATAAGCGTTCTGACAATTAACACTTTTATATTTGAGTTTTCAAAATAACATGAAGCAACTAACAATGTTCCAAACAGCATTCTCCAAACATGGAGAATTGCATCAGCTGAGGCAAGTCTGATAAGGAAGGACAGACACTATTCCAATACCACAGGATGATAAAGCCCCCATAGACACTGCTAAACAAATTCAGGAGTTATTTTATGAACACCAGGATGAACGCCATATTTCCACTTTCTTAATCAGTTACTTCAGGGGTAGAGGCTTTTCTTGAAGAATGGTGCAATATTCCACTACATACATTTCAGGACCTGTATGAAAGCATTTCAATAAAAATATTTGTGCTGTTCAGAAAGCAGATAGTGTCCTTTTTTTTAGGTCATTAGGATGATGTGGCAATGTGTTTTGATTAAGATGCTCCAGTCATTGCACATCTTCCTTTGAGATTGAACAATACTTGCTCCAAAAACTTTGATTTGTATTCTGTTACACATCATCCAGATTATGATGCACCTCTGTCAGAATCGGGGGAATATACGCCAAAGTATCACCTTCTCAGGGATCTATTCAGTCGGTATCAAAGTAAGTTGATGATTTATTGTAAAAAGAATAATTCCATTGCCATTATTTTGTTAGCCTTAGTCTTAAATATATTCTAAAGAGAATCTCAGTTACAAGTGTGATTATATCCAGGATTAGTTCTACTGTAATCAGTGTCTTGGAAACGAGCCCTTAGATTAAGTCTGTTTGACATCTTCTATGATTCCTTTGGCTATGTGTTTTGGAGGTGAGGCGCTTCCTGATGTGCCGGCTCTTCGTTGGAAAGAAACATACGAGCCAGTCATTATGTATCAGCACCTCTCCCTGTGGGACATCTTAAGCTTCACCGAGGAGGTGTGTACAGGTTTGTATGCATATGAATGGTTCAGATCGACAGCGAAACTTAGACATAACAACTTTTTGGGGCTGTGTGAATCTTTAGCCATTTAAATCTCCAATCCCCATCAACATGGAACATCTCCCTGCCAACAATGGGAATGGCCAGTCCTCTGGATACACCCTTTATGAGACCACTATAACCAGCGGAGGCTCCCTCAAGTCTGGGGACAACGTGCGGGACAGAGCCCTGGTGGGTCATCACCTCCTTAATTATAATATGTTGTGCCTGAATTAATCCATCAAGTGTATTTTATAAAGCTCTCTTTTCTGTCAAAATGCCGATTCATGCCGACACCCGGTATAAAAAAAGCACAGAAGCTAGAAAACAATGCAGAGGCTAGGAAACCGACAGAGAACCAGGCTGTTGCCCACTGCTCTTCTGGCTGAGTTGTGGGAGGGTGCCAGTTGTACAAATCCATAGCATTCATCAACATATTTTCACCAATGTGAAAATTACGAACCGGTCATGGCCAGAGGCAACAGACAAGAATTTAAATCAGCAACACAACCAGATGGACAGGAACAGCTAGGAGTCATCAAACCAGGCAGTGCTGAGGCATGTCGCTATGACTCAAGTTCTACTAAGATCCAACATAACACCGGTGAAAATACAAAGCATACATAAGATCAGATACCAGGTAATACAGGACGCATTACACTAGACTGGACTGACCCACCCTAGGCAGAGTATTGCAGGGCAGATACTGGGGACTGAGTAAAGACCTTCATGTAATTTGCGATGACCTCTTGTGAATTGAATCCATTTGTAGTTAAACAATCTAATATGTTAATAAAAAAAAAATCAATTGCTGATGATGTGGACATTCATATGACAGGAAATTTAGAAAAATATAGTTGCAATATAAATATTTTGAAGGCATTTATTTGAATTTTTTTAATTCTATTTCTAGGTGTTTGTGGACCGAGAGTACATTGGCATTTTTAAGCATCGAAGTCTGGAGCTTGCGCTACCTGATGGAAAGGTACTGCAAGACAAACATAGCTTCAGCCAAGTGGAATCTACTTTAAGGGACCTAAAATATTTAATGCTTTCATAATCATTAAAAACAATTTCATATTATAACAGGGCGAACAAACATTGAGCTTACTAGTTGAAAACTGTGGACGAGTTCACTATGGGAAAGCTCTAGACAAACAGCGCAAAGGTGCATATTTGTTTTGACTATCCTCTCTTAACACTAACAAAATAATATTATCCTTATATTGTAATAACAATATAACAATGCACTTATTTTCAGGTTTGGTTACTTTTTGTTGTTTGTGTTGTATTTTTGTAGGTCTCGTAGGGGACATTCTCTTGAACAACACTCCGTTGAGGGACTTCACAATATACAGTCTAGAAATGAAAACCAGCTTCATTGATAGGTTTGTACATTTAAATTTTTTACTTCTAATGCAGTATCTCAATTATTGTACAACCCTTTTTCCAAAATGTACGGACGCTGAGTAAATTGGAAATAAAAACAGAATGCAATGATGTGCAAATCCTTTAAACCCTGTATTCAATAGACATTAACACCAACACCAGATATCAAATGTTAAAACTGAGGCATTTTATTCTTTTTTGAGGATAAAGGTCCAACTAGGCATCTCTGTGCCCGGGGGTCACAGTCATGACCGGACCACAAAGGTCCTACTAGGCATCTCTGTGCCCGGGGGTCACAGTCATGACCGGACCACAAAGGTCCTACTAGGCATCTCTGTGCCCGGGGGTCACAGTCATGACCGGACCACAAAGGTCCTACTAGGCATCTCTGTGCCCGTGGGTCACAGTCATGACCGGACCACAAAGGTCCTACTAGGCATCTCTGTGCCCGGGGGTCACAGTCATGACTGGACCACAAAGGTCCTACTAGGCATCTCTGTGCCCGTGGGTCACAGTCATGAACGGACCACAAAGGTCCTACTAGGCATCTCTGTGCCCGTGGGTCACAGTCATGACCGGACCACAAAGGTCCTACTAGGCATCTCTGTGCCCGGGGGTCACAGTCAGGACCGGACCACAAAGGTCCAACTAGGCATCTCTGTGCCCGGGGGTCACAGTCAGGACTGGACCACAAAGGTCCAACTAGGCATCTATGCGTTGCTGGTTTTGGTTGTCCCTAATTAGAGGCAGTTGTACATCGTTGCCGCTAATTTGGGATCCCTTATAAGTTGCCCTTCTGTTTTTCAGTTTGTGGTTCATTGTTTACGTCAGTTTGTTAGCTGTACTTCTGAGCAGGTTTTGCATTGTCTTTTGTATTTTCTGTCTTGTTAGTTGAAATTCTAAAATAAAACACATTAAAAAGGTTTTACTTCAGATCAGTACCGTGCCTTACCAAAACTGTGATAAATGCAAAAAAACAAATAGTTCCTATGTAGATTTGATCAGTTTCAACATTGTATATGTTTTTATACAATTTGCAGCTAAATACAGGAAAAAAGTATTTGCACATCATTGCATTCTGTTTTTATTTGCATTTTACGCAGCGTCCCAATTTTTGTAGGGTTGTAGTTTCAAAGCTGAAAAATCCATTAACAAATTGTCTTTGCTTTTGCCCATGATTGCATGTAGAATTTTATTGGACATATTATACATTTTCATTTACTCAACTTGAGAATATACCTGTTCTATTTATTTTAGGCTCAACAGCGCACCTTGGAAGTCCCTACCAAACACCCCCAGTTTCCCCGGATTCTTCCTGGGAAGAATGTTTACATTTGGCTATCCAAGTGACACCTTCATCAAGCTACCAGTGAGTAATGTCATACTGTCATACTATCATAATGTCATACTATCCAAGTGACACCTTCATCAAGCTACCAGTGAGTAATGTCATACTGTCATATTTTCCGATTGACACCTTCATCAAGCTACCAGTGAGTAATGTCATACTGTGACAATTCTGCTATGATAACTGCTTTGTTTTATAGAACGTGTTCTCGCTGTTGCTTTTATCAGGTGGAATAGTACAGAATTGGTTCAGACTTCTAGGCCTGCGCTTTGTTTTGCATTCCCTTCCTACAAACCAGTAGCTAGTTGGTGGTCTACCTTGTGCATGTAGACTTGTAATAAGGCTTTGCAGGCATGGTTTTCCTGCATGCAACGACCTTGCTGGAGCTGGATGGCCTATAAATTCATCAGCCTGAAATTCAATGCTATTCTGATTTTCACATTAGTGTTTAAATATTTAAAACAGACAATCAGAGACCACGAGTGGTTACATGGCACTATAAATTATGTGCACAGAAAGTGTATTTATACTACACCTGCTACTGCACATTTTTGGATCATATAGAGATAACAGGGTTGACAATTGTTTTTAGGATTAATAAAAAATATGATTATTTAATATATATATTTTTTTAATATATATTTTATATTTAAGGCCACATTAATTGCTAAGTTAAACTTCACGAGATCTCTTTTTAATTAATATTAATGACTGCATTCAAGATAATATTTCGTAGAGTAGAAATTGGGGTCCTTTCCTCAGAACAAGAGCATTTTTAGACCAAGGGATGTGATGATATGTTTCGTATTGGTATGACTGTTAAGATGCCTATGATTTTGTTTGCAGGGCTGGGGAAAAGGTGTAGTCTTCATCAATGGGTTGAACTTAGGGCGGTACTGGTCTATCGGCCCCCAGCAAACGCTCTACCTTCCAGGACCTTTTCTCAACAGTGGAGTAAACCAGGTAGGACTGACTAGAAGCACTTAGTGAAAACAGGCAATATCATTGGTGAAAGGGTGTTGTCATTTTTGTAATTTTACTTACAGTCCATCGTTCTGTTACCATATTGTGTTTCTTTGTCATCATTGTCTTCATCGACATTATCATGCAGGTCATTGTGTTTGAGGAGCAGGAGGCTGACTATAAGATCACATTTGAAGAGGCTCCTGATCTGGGCATGGCTGTGGACATTCAGTAACTGCATTTCTACGCTACTCTACTTGATTAGTCAATAACAATAAATGGGTCCTATTTTTTTTAATCTACGGTCCAAACTGCTGTACATTGTGTTGTAACTAGCATTATATCTCTATTAGAATTTTTTATGTAATCAAAACAGAAAACATCAAATAAGGATAAAAACAACCCCCAAAAATATATATATATATTAAACTGAAATTATTGTAGGGGTTTATATTTAACCTGACTGATAAAACAGGCATTCAATTTGGATCAAAAAGATCTGAGGTTGTCATATAAATGGCTGATGACAACATTATGGCAGTAGCCTCAAAGCAAAAACTGTACCTGTAATATTCGATCACTGATTGAGAACTATCAGCAGGGTTGGCAAACACCAGATGCATTCGTTTTTTCAGGAAATGGAAAGTACAAAACGTCTGCTATTGGAATAAAAAAAAGATTTAACTCCACCTCCACACATGATTGATTTATCAATTCAGAAGAGAACCTCCACAATTGCTTCAAGTATGTAAAGCATCTAGATTTAGACATGTTCGCCATTAAACTACCATAAATGGCCAAAATGACTCTGACACCATGTGCAAAGCAGGTACATACTACTGCATTAGGTGGATTTACCAAATATGAATGTGTTAGGGATTGAATATTTATGCAAGCAACACACAGTATTTCAGTTTCATCTTTCTTACAAATATTTCTCGTTTGAGTTTCTGTCTTGTACAATAAAATATCAAACAGAACAAAATGTTAATGTTCCATTTTTAATTCAGCAATATGGGACTGAATTACTGGCAAAATCTCAAATGGTTTCATTATGCATTCAATTACTGCACAGTGCAATAGTTCCTCAGTAGGATATGGCATTTTTGTAAATCTTTTGTTAAATAAATGGTTTTTGGTGCAGTTTCATCACATTTATCTACAAGCATTGTTTGAAAGAAGATCAATTAGCACGAGACCACCATATTTCTTCAAAATGAAATAAACATTTCAAGGGGTGTCCTAATTTTGTCACATGACTGTAAGTGCCAATTTGTCTACTCATGGGAACTATCGTCTTCAGGTGAAGAAGTTGGAGGCTCGGCTTAAGATGCAAATGTCAGGCCTGCTTATATACCTAGCGGTGTACTCACGCCGCACAGCGGCCACACTGAAAAATGAAATGCGCTAACTCAGCCCATTGGGCCAAGATATAATTGAGCGTGCCCATAGCTCAACCTCTCTTTTTCTTCAGCTTCGAATGAACTCACTGATTTTATGCATTGTTTGATGATTACTGTTGCCGACGTTTCTTTCATGGAGAGGTTTTTCACATCAGCTTGCCGCTGCCCCTCCTTGCCTACTGTGGACGACAAGCACACTTCTAGTGTGTCATGTCTCGGACCCAAGCATGCGAGGGACGGGTCTTGGATTCCACGACCTGCGCTGCCTGGGTTCTGCTGCCGTCTGCTGTTCGTTGCGACAGGTTGCGGTTCTTCAAGGTTGCCCTTTGGGGCCTCCATGGATAGCAGCGGATTAGATGTCGACCTCGGGAAGGAGGGGAACGGCTCTTGTAAGAGCTCTATCCCTTTGACCCGGGCAGACCCACCAATACCCCCGTGCGGTTGTGTGGCAAGGATTCCCCGACAGCTCACAGAGGAAGAGGCTTCGACGACGGCGAGAGAACCACTCACGCTCCTCCCAGCGTGGAGTTCACAGGGATTATTGAGAGAGCGTCTCTGAGATTCCTCTTTCCCCTATCGCTCATCCCAAGAACCGCACGCTCATATCCCACATTGTGGTCATATCCCCCAGGTATCCAGAAAAAGTGGGGTGTTGCCAATATTATTTATTTACTCAAACAATCATTACTGGTTTTCCTTCTTCTGAAGTTTCACTAACCAGGCTGATAAATCTCTCTTCATAGTTACTATTTAACAGCACCCCGGGCCATACATGATTTCTATTTTCAGATGGAAAAGTACAAAAAGGCCTTTGAAGCCATAATTGACTCAAGGGGTCTTGTCCAATATGTCACAGGACCTACACACTGCCAAACATACCGTAGACTTAGTCTTGTGACAAGAATGAACTTCACACTGCAAAATACCTTAGATATAGTTGCACCACAAAACAAATATGTAACAAGAAACTTGCTCCCTTATGCAAACACTCAATTAAGCCTCCAGAAAGTTGGAGTGAAAGTGGCGCTCCACCAAGTATTTAGTATTTAGACTAGCCTGGTCAAACGGTATAGTGTAATATTGAAAAGCACTCACATCTGCTCAATCAGCTTATTTCTCCAACCTGATGGAGGTGAACAAAAACAATCTGGAATTTCTCTTTGATACAGTTGCAAAGTTAACAAATATCCTATCCTCAAAAGGTGAAGTGGGCCTTCACTTCAGCAGGAATAAATGCATTCACTTATTTGATGGAAAGATCTGCACCATTAGAAAACACAGACACACAATACTCCTCCTTAAATAGGTATAGTCCTCAGAAAGTAAATGTCCTGAGAAAGCACAGAACTTCCCTGACCTGGTATCAATGACACTTAAGTTTTTTGATCCTGTATTGCTCGACACATTCACTTAATTGGCAATGAAACCACCAATTGTCAACTAGACAAAAACAGAACTACCTAAGGAGCTACTTTCTGTGCTAGGTCAGCCGATGTTGAACATAATGCATTGCTCCCCATCATCCGGATGCATAACTCACACAAAATTGCAGAAACAATTTAATCTTGATCCGCATATATAAAACAATTCGATACCAATATTGAACCTTTCAAAAAACATTATTAACCTAAGTTGTTTGTTACACATGCAGTTTATATCATACCCAGAGCCATCATTCAATAGTAACAAAGTTCCCTTTGTTAAAATATGTTTCAGATATTAGGGAGTGGAGAGTTCACATTGTAACAAAGGGAACTTTTTGCTTTTAAACTCAGAAATGCTTGTATTAGGACCCCAGTGTAATGATTCACTCCAACACAGCACCGCCTGAGGGTGGAGAATGTATGTCAATGTCACGTCTCCGCCTACTGGCGGCCACTCCCCTGTCCGCGTAGCCCCCCGGCGTTCGAG
>JACXGK010004783.1:25351-36419 GCA_016801125.1 Novumbra hubbsi
CCATGTTTGTCCTGTTCCCCATGTCCTGTGAACGCATCCCTCCCTGATTCCCCACAGCTGGCCCTCATTACCTGTGCATTTAATCCCTCGTGTGTCTTGTCTCTTCGTTCGGTATTGTCGCATGTGTTGTGTGTCAGCACGTTGTGCTGTTGAACATTCGAGTGACTCTGTCACTGGCTGTTATCTGTTATTCTGAACGCGAGTTGTCGTGTACACTCCGTTATTACAATAGGGAAATAAATCCTATTCGTAAAACCGCATGCCTGCATTTTGGTCCACTCCTTACTACACCGTCACAGTCAAACAATTTTTCACCCCCCACTTTTTCACATGAACGCACTGTTTATATGCACCTGTTCCCATTTTATAATTTGTGTGTGTTTATATATGTCCCATTGTTTTGTCCCTCTGTGTCGTTTGTTGTTGTATGGTTTATTTAGTACATGCCATGCTAGGTGTTTTCCGTTCATCGCCGCCAGAATTTATGAATTCTGTGGGAGTTATCCTGCCCTCTTTTCAGGGTGGTTGCGGTTGGTTGGTGTCCCTTTAGTTAATGCTTGGCTATGTGGGTAGATTGACTTCCTGCGTGTTGGGCCCTGTCCGGGGTCTCCCCCAGATAGCGCCAGTGTTACTGGACCACCCATCTCAGCCCCAAGCTTTTACACTGCTATATTGTGCCAGGGAGTAGGGTCAGTTCTCCTTTTTAAAAGTAAATATACAAAATGTCTTTAAATTTTCCATGTCTTCTGTTTAAAGACTAAAAGACTCGTAACTGTCTCTGTCCAGAGCCATCCTGGTTGTGTTGCAGATCAAGACAATACCTGACGATTCCAGCTGCCACTCTGGTGACCATTCCTACCCCAGGATTGTTCCTGACCTTGTCCATCTGGTCATGCCCTGGATTATCTTTATTAGACCCAAATGCATTTATAATTTACAAACACTTTTAGTCCTAAAATGCTCACCTGGCACTGCCAAAAGAGGGCTGGTCACTCTTCCGAGCCTGGTTCCTCTCTAGGTTTCTAAGTTTGGGACCCTTTACAGAGTTCTTCTTAGGCACTGTGTGTCAACATTGTTGTTGCTTGCACATTGGGGTTTCAATTGGGTGTTTTGTAAAAATTGCATAATAAATACATTTGATTCATTGACTGATTTTGCAGTGGGACATGGGAAGGATTCAGTCAGTAAATGCAGACCCTATTTATCCAGCTCTGTTCTGCGTCAAAGAACCGTCTGCTTCATTACAGAAGGAGCCCAATCCTGAGCAAACACCATTTAGGACTGCTGTTTAGTCCAGGCTGTTGGTTATTGTGTCACTGCTAAAGGATTATTCTAATTGGTCACTATAAGAAACCATTCATTAGTCTAAACCACTAATAGTGTTTTGTTTGAAGTTGCGCCCTGAAGCTCCTTGAGGGCTGCTTCCACCAATGCAATCCATACAACACGTACAGGGGAGAATTATTTTTTTGATCCCCTGCTGATTTTGTTTGTTTGCCCACTGACAAAGCAATTATGAGTCTATAAATGTAATGGTAGGTTTATTTGAAGAGTGAGAGACAGAATAACAACAAAGAAATCCAGAAAAACGCATTTCAAATAAGTTATACATTGATTTGCATTTACTCAGTAAAATAAGTATTTGATCCCCTATCAATCAGCAGGATTTCTGGATCCCAGATGTCTATCTTAAAGGTAGTGCACCTAATCTCATCTTGTTACCTGTATAAAAGACACATGTCCACAGAAGCAATCAATCAGATTCCACACTCTCCACCAGTGCAAAGAGGAGTGGGATAAAATCCCTCCTGAGATGTGTGCAAACCTGGTGGCCAAGAAACGTCTGACCTCTGTGATTGCCAACAAGGGTTTTGCCACCAAGTACTAAGTTATGTTATGCAAAGGGGTCAAATACTTATTTCACTGAGTTTATTACACAATTTCTAACTTATTTTTCAGGATTTCTTTATTGTTATTCTGTCTCTTACTGTTCAAATAGACCTACCATTAAAATGATAGACTGATAACGTTTTTGTCTGTGGGCAAACACAAAATAAGCAGATCAAATATTTTTTTCCTCCACTGTAGCTAAATACAGAATAACAATTTTCTATGAATCTGTGCTTTGATATTCTATGCCTGATATGAAGCTTTGTACACATACACGAAGTGTCTGTCTGACTCAGCAGTGGGTCTTAAAACAAATTGTTTATTTTTAAATGCCCAACTTTTAGCCTTTTCTTGTTAAATTTAAAATTATTTCAATTGTGAACATTTGAACATAAGGCAGAAAAGCTAATTCGAATTTACAACAAACATTTTCAAGAGAAAACAAGAATTACGTTGAAAACGCAAATACGGGAGTACTTCGAATGTGAATGTATCTGTAAAGTAATAGTATATATCCTACAGATCCTTTGTCCAATGTAACACTTCCAGAATTAGAGGACCACTGCTTAACAGTACAATAACAGTAAATAGTTCACCCAGATCCTGCCAGCTGGGATCTTGTCTGTGTGGAATCCCATCTTTACTGTTTATTACCTGTAAAACCCAATTGTATATGGGGTCAATCGATGAAATCGTAACACCTTCCCAACAGATTCTGCATTTTTACCAGTAACCTGATAGCTCACTTATTACCTGTGTTGGATGAAGTGTCATATCTCCACATTAGAGTCGGTAAATCCTTTCCTTCCTTCATTCACCAGAAGAGGGTTCTCTGTCCTAGTGTGCCATACAAGTACCTGTTAGGAGGGTGAAAACATTAGAAAACGTACACTACAACCATTTTTATACGACTTTGAGATGCAAGGACATTTACACATGTTTCTGAAATACGAATCTTCTATCTAAAAATAAACTGTGTAGTTTATTTGATTTTATAATCAGTTTACATTCACTTTTAACAATCATAGGGCTGCCTTTCTGTATGATATTCCTCGACTAGTCAACTAGAGTGATGTACAAATCCTTTAAACCCTATATTCAATATAAAATAATACAAAAACAACATATCAATATGAAACTGAGTTAAATATATCTAAAATGTAATGCCAGTAGCACGTTTTTTAATCCGACATGCAAAGAAGCAACCATATATAAACAAGATATAGAACCGCCGCTGCCTTCTCTAGGCCTGAGCTCATTTCAGATTGAGGAGAAGTGAAAAACTGTCCTGTGGTCTGATAAATACAAATAGAGAAATTATTTTTGTGAATCATGGACGCGGCATGTTCCAGAACAAGAGGAGAGAGACCACCCGTCCTTGTTATCAGCGCACAGTTCAAAACCCAGCATCCGTGATGGTATGGGGGTGCATTAGTGCACATGGCATTGGTGACTTGCACATGTGTCAAGGCAACACTAATGCTAAATAATATACATGTTCTGGAGCAACATACAGTGGGGAGAACAAGTATTTGATCGATTGTGCAGGTTTTCCTACTTACAAAGCATGTAGAGGTCTGTAATTTGTATCATAGGTACACTTCAACTGTGAGAGACGGAATCTAAAAGAATCCAGAAAATCACATTGTATGATTTTTTTGTAATCAATTTGCATTTTATTGCATGACATAATTATTTGATCACCTACCAACCAGTAAGAATTCCGGCTCTCACAGACCTGTTAGGTTTTCTTTAAGAAGCCCTCCTGTTCTCCACTCATTACCAGTATTAACTGCACCTGTTTGAACTTGTTACCTGTACAGACACCTGTCCACAAACTCAATCAAACAGACTCCAACCTCTCCACAATGGCCAAGACCAGAGAGCTGTGTAAGGACATCAGGGATGGAATTGTAGACCTGCACAAGGCTGGGGTGGGCTACAGGACAATAGGCAAGCAGCTTGGTGAGAAGGCAACAACTGTTGGCGCAATTATTAGAAAATGGAAATAGTTCAAGGTCTGGGGCTCCATGCAAGATCTCACCTCGTGGGGCATCAATGATCATGAGGAAGGTGAGGGATCAGCCCAGAACTACACGGCAGGACCTGGTCAATGACCTGAAGAGAGCTGGGACCACAGTCTCAAAGAAAACCATTAGTAACACACTACGCCATCATGGATTAAAATCCTGCAGCACGCAAGGTCCCCTTGCTCAAGCCAGTGCATGTTCAGGCTTTCTGAAGTTTGCCAATGACCATCTGGATGATCCAGAGGAGGAATGGGAGAAGTTTATGTGGTCTGATGAGACAAAAATAGAGCTTTTTGGTCTAAACTCCACTCGCCGTGTTTGGAGGAAGAAGAAGGATGAGTACAACCCCAAGAACACCACCCCAACCGTGAAACATGGAGGTGGAAACATCATTCTTTGGGGTTGCTTTTCTGCAAAGGGGACAGGACAACTGCACCGCATTGAGGGGAGGATGGATGGGGCCATGTATCGCGAGATCTTGGTCAACAACCTCCTTCCCTCAGTAAGAGCATTGAAGATGGGTCGTGGCTGGGTCTTCCAGCATGACAACAACCCAAAACACACAGCCAGGGCAACTAAGGAGTGGCTCCGTAAGACGCACCCCAAGGTCCTGGAGTGGCCTAGCCAGTCTCCAGACCCGAACCCAATAGAAAATCTTTGGAAGGAGCTGAAAGTCTGTATTGCTCAGCGACAGCCCCGAAACCTGAAGGATCTGGAGAAGGTCTGTATGGAGGAGTGGGCCAAAATCCCTGCTGCAGTGTGTGCAAACCTGGAACTACAGGAAACTTATGATCTCTGTAATTGCAAACAAAGATTTCTGTACCAAATATTAAGTTCTGCTTTTCTGATGTATGAAATACTTATGTCATGCAATAAAATAAAAATGAATTACTTAAAAATCAAACAATGTGATTTTCTGGATTTTTGTTTTAGATTCTCTCACAGTTGAAGTGTACCTATGATAAAGATTACAGACCTCTACATGCTTTGTAAGTAGGAAAACCTGCAAAATTGTCAGTGTATCAAATACTTGTTCTCCTCACTGTATGCTGCCATCCATGCTTATTTCAGCATGACAATACCAAACCACATTCTACAGGTGTCACAACAGCATGGCTCCATAGTAAAGAGGATGGATTCCTCCTTAATTGATCATCTGATTGGCTGCAGTTTGTGATTACCTAATTAAATGTTTGAATGTAAAAATTCATGCCTGTCTAATATAGCTGCTGTTAACTTTTGCTGTTGCTGTTAAACTTTAAGTTGAATGTCAAATTTTAGTTGCTGTCACGTCCATAGTGTGAGGCGAAACCAAACGCAGACATTTTTAAAGGTGAATTTATTCCTATAAAACAGGACAAACACGACACAGACTGTAAACGTGAAAGTAAAGGTGCTGTAACAAGCAGCAAACAGAACTAAAACAACTTTCAAAGAACATGTCGCGTATCCACAGGAATAACATTTAAACAAAAGAGGACCGTGAACGTTGTCATCACAAACAAACAATAAACCACACCCGAGTGTGGGAAAACCTAACCTAAGTAGGCAGAGACAACTGATCACAGCTGCTCTGACTGGGGAGGCCAAAGAGATGGCTAGAGGCCTCTCTGTGTGTAATGGAAGAGCCCCCCTCCTATAGCGCGGCCGCAAGAGGCAACACAAGGGGTGGGAGGGCGGCGGCGGCTCCGCAGGGGGCGGCAGCGGCTCCTCCGGGGGGACTGGCCCTCGTGGCAGGGAGCGGGACACTGGCCCTCGGGGCAGGGCGCGGGAATCTGGCCCCCAGGGCAGGGCGCGGGAAACTGGCCCTCGGGGCAGGGCGCAGGAGACTGGCCCCGGGGCAGGGCGCGGGAGACTGGCCCTCGGGGCAGGGCGCGGGAGACTGGCCCTCGGGGCAAGGCGCGGGAGACTGGCCCTCGGGGCAGGGCGCGGGACGAATGCGCGTCGTGGGGCTGGATCCGGGATGAAGGCGCGTCTCGGGGCTGGAGCCGGGATGAAGGCGCGTCTCGGGGCTGGAGCCGGAACGAAGGCGCATCTCGGGGCTGGAGCTGGGACGTGGACCGATCGTGGAGCAGGTGCCGGGACGAGGGTCGGACGTGGAGCAGGTGCCGAAACGTGGAGCAGGTGCCGAGACGTGGACCGGTCGTGGAGCAGGTGCTGGGACGAGGGTCGGACGTGGAGCAGGTGCCGAGACGTGGACCGGTCGTGGAGAAGGTGCTGGGACACGGGTCGGACGTGGAGCACGTGCTCTGGCACCGGTGGTCTGCCTAGCAGGCCCTGGAGCGACAGCTGGTCGCCTACCAGGACCCGGGGCACCGGCGGTGCGACGAGCAGGCACTTTGGCACGGGCTGCCTGTTGACCAGGCCCCAACCCTTGGTGCCTGGCTAGCCTGCTCCCCTCCCAGGGAGACAGGCGGGAGCCCGTGTTCAGCGCAGACAGGGACAGATACTCAGACTGCCTGGATCCCCCCTCAGGTACCAGCCACGGCACCCCAGGGAGCCCCGATAGCCCCCCCCAAAAAAAACATTTGGGGGCGCCCCTGGGATGCGGCCATGCTGGGTGCCGAGGTAACCCATGGAACTCGGGTTAAAGGTGGACTTGTCCACCCCCTGTTGGCACCCCAGCCTGGATCATCATCCGGAAGATCCCAGTCCTCATATTCTGCCCCTGAATCGTCGGAGGAGAGAGAGTCAGATCCCCAGTCTCCCAACCAGGTGTACTTCTCCACCGACACTGCTCGTCGAATGCTGCTGGTTCCTTGTGGTGGTTTATTCTGTCACGTCCACAGTGTGAGGCGAAACCAAACACAGACATTTTCAAATGAAAGGTGAATTTATTCCCATAAAACAGGACAAACACGACACGGACTGTAAACGTGAAAGTAAAGGTGCTGTAACGAGCAGCAAACAGAACTAAAACAACTTACAAAGAACATGTAGCGTATCCACAGGAATAACATTTAAACAAAAGAGGACCGTGATCGTTGTCATCACAAACAAACAATAAACCACACCCGAGTGTGGGAAAACCTAACCTAAGTAGGCTCCCCAATCAGAGACAACTGATCACAGCTGCTCTGACTGGGGAACCCAAAGTGCCACAGAGATGGCTAGAGGCGTCTCTGTGTGTCATGTCCTGACTGTGAGCCCTAAAGCATAGAGATGGTTAGGGGCCCCCCAGCCAGGACATGACAGTTGCATTTTTAAACACCTGTAAATATAATCTACTCACATGGCTTTTTTGTTTCCTGGGAAACTAATAAATCTGTTGTGTGTTATTCAATTATGTGCTTTTTGGACGATGTGTGATGATGATGAACAATAGTAACAACAATAAAAATATTGACAATAACAATCATAACAATAATAACAATCATAATCATTAATATTCAGTGCAATTAGCATACATCTTTTTTGATGGAGGCGGTAAAAGACCTGGATAATGGCTAAGGGGGCACTGGCCCAAAAAAGGTTAAGAAACACTGATCTAAAGCAATTTACTGCAGTGAGTGATTTTATAGCCGTATGGTTGTACTTAGTAGGAAGCACTAGTGATGGATCCACAATGCTATATCAACTGACCCACACTGAATAACTTTCCATTTCTCACCTTGGTGCAGTTTTCAGCCTTAGGCTCCAGGTCATTAAGGGTGACCAGCTCCAGCAATAAGCTGCTTTCCTGGTATCCTGCTTTGACTCCCTGCAGCTTAAAGTAGATATGAGGTTTACAGAGAATAAGGCGGAGGTTCACAGCAAATCCAGCCATGTCTATGGCAAATGGTCGGTGGGGGTCGAATACAGTCTTCCAGCCGTACACCTTGCCCATGGTGTTGACCTTAGGGGACTCATAACGCAGTCCACCCACAAAAGCAACAGGCCAAACTGACACCATTTTCGTTGAACGCATCTAGACAAAAGGGACAAAAGAGAGGGTTGAGTCCATGAAGATAATTTAATATAAGTGTACATATGTTATTTGGGGGTTTTGTTCAGTCTTCTTAGATAATTATGACTGATTGTAGGTATTTCAGACCTTTAATGTCACTGGTTGAACAAGTCTACAGTTTGACTGGATTCACGTTTTGTAACAATTATTGTGGGCTTTGTGTTTCACCAATAGCACATTAAAGGCAGGTATATACAGTAATTGGACTTCTCTAAACAATATTACTATCAGTCATGATATTGATGGATATCCAGGTTGAGATCTCTGGCTTTGACCGCAGCAGAATTGGAGTCCTACTTCCATGTTATATTGTGGTCCCTCTCTCGAAGGTGGGCTTTTTTATTAGAAGATAGCAAGCTCGTTAGTCATTTTCTGATTCTGAAACAATCAATGCTTATGATGATTATGAATATTAGGGTTGACTTGCAACCAGAAAATGTAGGTGGTCCATTTCTACGAATGTAACCAGAAATGCTTGTATTTGCATTGCATTATGATTAACAAATCGCAATTATGAAGCTGTATATGATGTGAAAAGTATTGACACCTACAAATTCAAGGGCAATCCTTCTTTTCATCTTATATAGTAAATACATCAAATCCATGAAATAACACATATGGAATCATGTAGTAACCAAAAAACATATGTTCAAAGTAGCCAGCCTTTGCTTTGATTACATCTTTGCACAATCTGGCATTATCTCAACCAACTTAATGTGGTAGTATCCTCAGGGAATACCTTTCCAACAGTCGGGAAGGAGTCACTCTGTGGTCCAACCCATCCTAAATTGGTGATTGTGGAGGCCAGTTCACTTAATGCAGCAACATCACTCTCCTTCTTGGTGAAATTTGTGTCAATTTCACCTTAGTGAAAATGACACCTTGAAGAAATGTACTTAAAGTTAAGGTTAGGTTAATTATGGCCTGTCTCTTACCATCTTTAAGCTGTTCATGCCATCATATGAATTACTACAGTACAAACATAATGATGATAAACTTTTTAGGTTACAACATGATTGTATGTGTTTTTACACTGTCTTAAAATAAAATAAAGACATTTCTTTCCATTTTGTACTTAACTGAATATATTAAGTAAATGCCAAAAATAATTGGAAAACATACGTGAAACTCTTGATTAAATAGCTCAATAGTATATAAGTATATTTATGAGTATATTTAAATATGAGTGCCAATTAACCACACTTCTGGCCGTATCTATTGGCATTCCTAAAGGTTTGATTCTTGGGTCGACCCTACTCTCGGTATATAATAAAGATGTAAAGTTTGCTGGCCCTAACTCCCTCATCCACCTTTATGCTGATGACACTATCTTGTACACCCACAACTGGTCCCTGAATGAACACTGTACAACCCACCATACTACAACAAGCATTCTCCTAATCTAGTCCTTATTAATATTGTGGAAAATACCGGGTGATTGATTTATCTCATACAGAAACAACAAGTTTTGCATGTTTGCATAAGAAAAGACGATTCATATATTGCAACTCTCCCTGTTCAACTCACTTCTTCAAACAATTCCAAGCTGTAGGTGTTGTCATCATCTGCAAAGTAGACAACACCTGGCTGGCTGTTGCTATTGTTGTGGCTAAAGGTGTCTCGGAGCCAGCGCAATGCTAGATTCCTCTGCATGGTTCCCCGAGGTTTCCTGTAGTCCTTTTTGTCCCCAAGAAGCTTATAGTTTCTAGGTGTCTCCACATTGAGGTGAGTGTAGTTCAGGCCTGTTTCAAGAAGAAGCCTGGTAACCAGCAGGGTTCGTCGCCGAGAGTCCTCCACAAGGATCCAATGCAGGTTAGGCACAAGGAGAAATGTGTTGGCCAGACGGGTCAGCTCTGCCTTCTGGACCGGGCGGCTGTAGGTTGGGGTGATGACGTGAAGCACGGGGAAGACATCAGACCAGGGTGGTGAGCGCCTGTAGATGTCTTTGGTGTGGCCCACCTGTACAAAGTCCTTGTTCTCTGACAGGCAGGACTTCTTAAGCGGGAATGAGTATGGGAGTTTCTTAGGTCTGTCATCTAGAAGAAGGGAATAAAACCTGAATTTTGCTAATATCATAAATAATTAAAAGTACTGACTTTCTTAGCAAGAGAGATGGAGAAATTGCGGATTGGGTTGTGAAAATGTCTGGTTTTATATCTGTACACATGTTGCAAACTCTATCAAGACGTAGGATATTAATGTATATTCATATCAGTCACCCAGTAGTGCTGTAAAAGACGCCTTTGTCAAACATTTAGAATAACAGTGTGGAAATTTAACTTGAGTGAATTATGAGTGTTCATCATTTGTCTAGAATGATGTGGGTTGAGTTTTTGCTTTTTTTACTGTTGTCTTTTGAAATATTTAGTTTCAATCCATCAATTTAGCCCAACAGTGTTTCCCCACACTCTTTGCAGAGGCAACATTGTTGAAACATACATGTAAAAAGCATAGTCATGTGTCTCCGGCAACATGTGTGATACAGAAACAGGGGAGGCAGAAATCGGGGATGAAACTCTGAAAGTGCTGTGTTAAAACAGCCAGAAATAAAAGCAGTCTGTACCTTTGCCTTACATTCATCCTCCAATTGTATTTGTATATGCCTTGAGTGTGCAGCAAAAATAACAATTTTGACCTTACAATCCAAATACTTAAGCAGGGTACTTGTAGGTCAGGCACTCTGGACAACTTAGTAAAAATATTAAAAATATTAACTGCAGATGTATTTTCAGAATTTATGCTTATATCATGCTAGCATTACAGTAATAATCTAATATAAAAATAATAATCCCTTTAAAATAAATCATATATTTTTACATTGTAATGTTGTAATAAAATGTTGTAAACAGTTTGTAAATAAACAATACAGTTTATTTATGAACTGTATTGTCCCATGGCCTACCTAATATTGCTACCTTTGATAGATGCGTCATGGTAAAATCAAACTGCTGTGCAATCATTGTGAAGCTGCAGCAAAAAATAACTGCAGATGAACATAGCACCTAGTGTCACGGTGTTGTAGTGAGGCGGAACCATACGCAGACATATTTCCAAACAAAAGGTGTATTTAATCCCAAAACAAACAAACAAACTCTACACGGACTGTAAACGTAAAATGAAAGGACTAACTAACATAAAAACGATATACAGAAAACATGTAAAGCATTCGCTTGAAACAGAATTAAACAGAGACAAACCGTGA
>JACXGK010004784.1:0-17823 GCA_016801125.1 Novumbra hubbsi
AGGGCTTTGAGAGTCGAGGTGTTAAAGGCACTCTTATATAGCCCCATGCTGACCATCATTGTCTAGCTGGGAATTGTGGAGCATTGTGGACAAACCAAGTGGTTTAGCTCGACTAGGCGAATGGATAGGATAACAGGGTTATATTGCACTGTTGCACTCCAGTAATGATTGTAGTTCGTCCTGCGTATGGCTCCTGTAACCTCGGTCCAGGCTGTTGTGCTTTCTTCCCTTCTTGGTTGTTCTAGTGTATGTGTCCTTGAGCATTGTGATAGGAAACATGTTGGCTTAGAGGATATATGTCCCACTCGTGGTCTTTCCCAAACCCTGTGGGGAGTTGATGGTGTGAGGAAAGAACATAATCTTAAATTAGACATCACAAAATAGGGGGGGGGGGTAGGGAAAGATACATTAAAATCCATATAGACCCATTAATTATCTTACTTATACATCTAAATATACTATGTCAATTTCATCAAGAAGAGTGTAGCTGCATTTTGAATCAAATGACATGGTATATTAGATATGGTGTGGGATGAGCTGTTAATGGTTAGGATGGCATTTCCGAGTTTCCGGCATTTCCGAGATTAGTGGCTGCTAGAAGTGATGTTGGGGGGGGACATTATGGTGTGCTCTTTCCTCTGGGCTAATTATAAAATCTAACCACATTCATATTTTTGAACAGCCAGCACAGGACATTTTACAATATTACCAGAATCAGCCCATATCAGTTTCATTAGCTTGTTCACGGATGCCTGGGCCGCCTGTGACTAGTAGCTCAACGTGCGTACACAATGTACCGTAGTGTACGTGCGTACATACCGGGTTGACTTTAATACTAGTGACCGTGGCGTCCTTCACCACCCAGGTGCCGACGGCCTGATGGGCGTTTACCTCTTCATGATCGGCGCGTACGACCTCAAGTTCCGTGGTGAGTACAACCGCCACGCCCAGGCCTGGATGGACAGCGTCCAGTGTCAGGTGATCGGCTCCCTCGCCATGCTCTCCACCGAGGTCTCTGTGCTCCTCCTCACCTACCTCACCCTGGAGAAGTACATCTGCATTGTCTACCCGTTCCGGTACCTAACCCCGGGCCACCGGCGCACCGTCTCCGTTCTCCTCAGCATCTGGTTCATTGGGTTCGTCATCGCTTTCCTTCCCCTGGCTCTCAAAGGACTGTTCCGGAACTTCTATGGTACTAACGGCGTGTGCTTTCCGTTACACTCGGAACAGCCTGAGACGATGGTGGCACAGGTGTACTCCATCGTCATCTTTCTGGGTGGGTCGAACATTCCCTTTCACCGTCTCATTTCTATTTTCTGCACCGCTCTAAACAATGGAACAAGGGAACATGCAATTATCAAAGGATAACACCAAGTCATTTCAAATGCAGTGATTCGTTCTGTCCAGTTAGGACGCATGAGCAATTGTGAATCAATGTCATCTGTTTTGGTGCAAATGAAAGTGACAACAGGTGCGCTGGAGAGACGACCTGCAAAAAGGGAATGGTTTTGCAGGTGGTGGGCTCAGACAACCACCTCATCATGGGAGCATGCCCAGACGTTGTCGGGAGGGCATACAAGCATGTCGGGACCATACACACTACTGAGTCACATTATAAGTTTGCCTGATGAAATTCACACAACTTGAAAAAGCCTGTGATTTTAATTGTTTACTTATATTTTTGTTTTAAATCCAGCACTGAATTGCTTGATGATTTGGTTTTCCATTGACTGTTGCTATGCCATTTTGCCATTATGCCATTTTCTTCTCAACAAAATACGCAATGTATGGTAAAGATTTTAATGTTTTAAGTGTTTATTTTTTGGAGCAGTTTATTTCCAGGGTCTGAGTCAAGGCAACAGTAACCATGGTGCTCTGTGTTTACCTTTTATAAAGCACCTGAACGTCCAGGGGCTTGTGGGAACACTCACAAACAAACTGTCATGTACCAGAGACCAGGCTGATAAGAGCTTGCTCTAATTTCGAAATATGTTTGTTATTATAGCAGATCCATTTGGCAAATCAGTGTAATTTTATGAATGTCAGATATCAATTGGAAGATTCCTCAATCACGGTGCAGATGTCCCTTGGCAATTTGTGTAACTGGTATACATACACAGGAAATAGACAATACTCTCAATACTGATCAGACATCAGCATTGTCTATATCCATATTTTTCTAACTGCAGATTTCGTAGCCCAGATGCTAATACCCCAATAATGGGGCTCACCTATTGGCCCAGAGGTTAAACAGGCATGCCAGCAACTGAAGGGTTACTGCCTTATTCCATTCACAAATTCATCAAATGAACTGGCAACATGTACGCTGTGGTTGTCAGAATCTGAACCACCATACAATACTTCTATTAAGCCCTTGAGCGAATTGCTCCAGGATTGCTGTAGTGTGGGCGACGTGTAGTGCAGTGTGTTCTATTTTCAACCTCTCAATGAGTGATACATTCTTAGGGGCTGGTTTAGAGATGTCACCCATAACAAAGGCAGTGCTGCATTGGGCCAATAAAACAAATTCTTTTTGTCTTGTGAAAGTTCCAAGACTGGCCTTCTTGTGGTGCTCAAAGTAACTTACATGAAGACATACTATCAGACACCATTGGAGGGATTTCAAGGAGCACATAATGACATTCATTTTCTCAACAGGTCTGAACTTGGTCGCATTCCTCATCATTGTGTTGTCCTACGGGAGCATGTTCTACAACATCCAGAGGACAGGGACACAGACGACAAAATATATTAACCACATCAAGAAAGAAGTGACCATAGCCAAGCGGTTCTTTTCCATTGTCATCACGGACTCGCTTTGCTGGATACCCATCTTTGTCCTCAAGGTTCTGTCGCTGTTGCATGTGGAGATTCCAGGTAGGCGTTCTAGAACTGGCATCATCTTGAAAGAATTTGACTGTTATGTGGACTTCATTTTGAAATCCAATTCAAACTTTGTATCAAACCGATGAGCTGAATTTGTAGCACATTAAAGATACCTGGCAGTGAGCATTAAACACAAATAGTTCACTTTCATCATTTAGATTAGGTATTTTCTAGTGGTCAAATGACAAACTTCCAGACTGATGGTTACTCGTGCGTCAATTCAATCTTGAAGCACAAAAGACTGGACATGATAAAAGCTTGCTCTTTGGCATGTTTGTTATTATAGAGGATCCATTAGGAAAATGTGTTTAATTTTATGAATGCCACATCTCTACTGGAGGATTCATCAATCACGGTGCAGAGGTCCCTTGGTTATTTGGTGTAACTGGTGTACCGCAAACAAAAGCCATAACTCTCAACACAATTTGTTTTGAACAGTGTAGTTTCATTGCATACAGACTGACTGAGAGTGTAACCCATTTTGGCTTGGCTAGTTATAAATAGTCTACTGGGGAATTATGTTCCCAGACAATTCCAAGGTTACTAGCTGGGTCATTTGAAAAATGTATCTGAAGCCAGCAGGTCTACCAGCTTTTTGTCTAACTTTGCTGCCAGTTTCTCTTCTTTGAGAAAATTATTTGTGGAGTTGCCTGAAGCATGAGAGCAATCAAAAGATAGCTGAATACAGCAGTGGGGAGGAAGAAATGAGGACAACTGTTTTTTCTTCTGAACATTAGGTTGTAAGGAAAACTGGCAAATATTCTGAACATCAGATTGTGGAGAAAATAAAGCAGGTAGGGTTACAGTGGATGGAATAATTATTTGATCCCCTGCTGATTTTGTACGTATGCCCACTGACAAAGAAATGGTCAGTCTATTATTGTAATGGTAGGTTTATTTGAACAGTTAGAAACAAAATAACCACAAAAAAATCCAGATTTCTTTTTTGCCTCCACTGTAGATGGAAGGTGATTGTTTATGAACAAAGGACAAGTTTGACACATTGTCCAACTAGACCATCAATGCATTTGAGGAAGTCTCTGGGAACAAGATAATCCTCGGGCTAATGGGCCAGCCCTAGCAAGATTTCCATTTACTTCTCATGTGTATTTTCCAATGGGGAGAAGAGAATTACAGAAGAAAAGGGACCGGTAGCTGAATGATCAGAGGATTGTTCCTGCAAGTGAAAGGATGCTAGTTGGAACACTGTATCGATCTGCACTTAAGCGAGGCACATAACACATAACAACTGCTCCCAGGAAATAGGATGGGAGACTAGCATATGAACAGGGGAAATAGTTAACTTTTGTAATAGATAATAAAATAATCAATGCTACCTTTTCTAACCCTAACCTCAAAGGAACCATCAGCTCCTGGGTGGTGATCTTCATCCTGCCAATCAACAGCGCCCTGAACCCCATCCTGTACACCCTGACCACTCGGCCCTTCCAGGAGACCATCCTCCAGGCGTGGACCAACTACAGGCAACACAGACCCCTGATGAGCAGCCACCCGGCCCACCAGCCTTCGTTCACTTTGCAGGAGATGTGGCCGCTCCACGACAACAGCCCCACACTGACCTCCCCCGGGGAGTACCAGACGCAGCCCTCACAAGTGACCGGTCCCACTTCCAACCCGTCCGGCACGTCAAAGCTTCTGCCCGTGGATAGTGCGAATGGCATATAATGCCCTTCGGGAGGCATATAATGCCCTTCGGGAGGCATATAATGCCCTTGCAGGACAGGTTTTTTTCGGACAGGCGGACGTCACGTGAATAGTAAAATTACGGCATGCGGATGGTGGTAGAGTTGATTACCGTACATGCAGTGAGCTAATTTGTATTCGTTGAACTATGTGCCGTTCTACTCTCCCAAGGCTTTTTTTTATGCCTTCATTTGGCTGTAAGAATTGCCACACTTATGCCTTCTATGATTTATGGTTGTAAAAAACAAACAAATCACTCTTTATAGTTCATTGCTTTAGGTGTATACATTATCGCGTAGAACATCTTGATCACTGTCATTCTTTACTCTGCATTGTGATTTATAGTTGTAACTATTTTGATGTTTTTTTCTTTGATATTGAAAGAAATATTTTATGATCTATGTTAGAAACAGTACCACTGCTGACAGATGTATGCATTTGCAAATGAGATGCTTGTGGCATTTGCCATTTGAAAAAGGGTAGATTTGGGGTTTATGGCCATATTTGGTAACCACGGGAGGCATTTCTTTCACAAACAAAACAAGCAGTTCAAAGGTCCTCACAGCTATATTTATACTATAATTTTCTCTTTGTAAGGAAGGATGTTTCAGGAATTTCATGCAGTTTACAATTAAATCCAATCCATATTATTGGGCATAAATATTAAAGAAAACAAACAAAAATGTCTTTGTATAATTAACACGTGGAATGAGCTATATTGTATTTTTCAAACATGCATATCCTTGCAAGTTTTTTTTTTATAGAACATTTAAGTTTTACCTTTGGCTTCATCATTTAACTTTGTACAGTTTATGATGCCAGTGACATAATCAAGGGCCCAGGGATGGACAGGAACTAACAACTCCCTTGGACTTTGACCCAAACCTGCCCATCACCCCAACCAAATACCCACCTATTGCTGGAATTCTGACTGAAACATACAATGTTGTTTGCCTGCTCAGAAAGGACAGAATGGCTTCACTTTCTTAAAGAAAGAGACAGTGCTAACTGCTATGACACACAGCAAATGAGCTAAAATTACTAGACTAGAACAAACAGCTCAGGAATAATAACTAGTTCATATTATTCAAATTATTATTATATTACCGTACATTAGCATTGTAGCTTATAGCCTACCCAATATTGATGTTTTCCTATTTATTCTTTTGCATTCAGCTTTCTCAACTGCACTATTTTTGTCCAAAGCATTCTCTGCTGCAAATTTAAATGTTTGTGCTTGCTGTATTCAGTGCTCACATCAACTTCATCTCATGTATGTTACCTTGTCTATTGCAGTGAAACAGGAAACCATAATACTGTTAATGAAGTAGAAGGCATCCATAGCGAATGCCAAGCATTTTGACACCTTTTTTTGTGAAAATGTTTTTACTTTTGTCTGATATTGTTTCCCCAAGCCTTTTGGTGCAAAAAATATAGCTCATTAATTGTGTTGTTTATTTTATGTTTGCTCTTCATTAAGGGGACTAATACTCTTGTAAGGGATTGTTTAATGTCTGTCTGGTATGATGTGCTGTTATTTTTCAATGTTGTTCTGTATGTGATAAAAATTCACTGGCAGAGTTTTGAATGGACCAGGGTCTAAACTATTTATGATGTTTTGATTAGTAGATAATGTTTTAAGAAATATTTTTTAGTTTGTGCTTAATAATATATTTTTCATTAACTAAATGAATAGCAAAATAGCAAAAAGACTAATCTGCTGAATGGAATGCTCCACGTAGACAAACATGCTAAACCCAATGTACTCAATGATGGATGTAATCTATGTAATAAAACCCAACTGATCAACTCATTGCATAAAAATATTTGCCACTTAGTAATGCTTTACACACTAGTAATTTTGTCCTATATTTGTACTATATGTTTTAGTACATACTTAGTAGTAATTTATGATTTCTTAAATATACAGGGGCAGACATAAATATTTTGTTATTTTGTTTTTAACATTCAAACCCCTTCAATCCTAAAAATAATTCCATTAAAGAAAAAAACGTTTTTTAGATAATTATATTTTGTGGGTGTATGTTCTTTGGAATTTTTACACTTTCCATGTGGAATGTGTTGCTTGAATTTACACTGAAGTACGTTGTATGAAGTGCACACAAAATAAAAACTGAGACCCAGTGATTTAGTTTGATTTGCTTTTGTTTGATTCACGTGAACATGTCAGAGGATTGCAGCATCTGCGCAGTTAGATAGTGTGTTATGAGACTGTGTTATGTGCTCAGGGTGAAAGATTACCAAACAAATTGGGTGGTTGCTCTTCGTTTGTTTCCCATAGAGGACTGCTGCTAGCTGGGGAACTACCACTACTAGCTGACCAATTAGCTAATAGGATGTTTCCAGCTAGCAGATATTCAATTCAAGGTAAGTTGGTTTACTTTTTCGTTAGCTTGCTCAAAGGTTGCTTGCTGGCTACTGTAGCGTAGATGCTAGTATGCCCATGGGTTGAGCTGTCATTTTTTTTCTTTTACCTTTTGACACATCCTGACCTATCAATGATAACTGTCAAAGGTAAATATTTAACTGGCATTAATTAATATTGTTGTAGTCATATCACACTACTAGCGTTGCATAGTCTTGGGATGCTAGCTGCCTAGCTAGTGTCATTCGAGTGCTAGTCAAGGGTTACAGAGAAAGCGAATGTGCTAGCTAGGTAGCTAAGCTAAAAGTAGGGCAAAGTTGAAACCTAATATAGTTCACATGAACACGTGTCCTTTAGTCAGATAATGCTATGTTAGTATGCACAAAAGGACGAGTTGATACATTCACTATCAGTGTACTTTAAACCACAATGAATGTAATTAAACATCTCGACGTATTCGGCCGAATACTTATTGTTTAACTTGCTACGGGTAACTAACTAGTAAGCCTACCAGCACGCTAGCCAGCATTTCTGTTGGTTTGACAGTGTCGCTATTTTGAAAACAATCATGCGTCACTGTTGACGGCCGTCAAACTACTGTAGACACAAACTGTACAGGAACCCAAATATTCTGTAACGTTACTGGAGTCAGGTAATGCATGATTGAATGCATTATGAACCTATGCGTGTTATAAAAATCTCCAAACAAACGGACCAAGTAACATGTTTCCACAGACAAAACACATTCTCGTTCCACTATGTCATTAATCCATGGACATTTTATTTTCTAAAAATAAACCTGATATCACGAGGGAAAGACGTTGTTTGCCCGTTGAGCAATGCACTTGCCGAATTCATATGCAAATTGTTATATCTGCTAAATATTGTTAAAGGTAAAATAAATTATTGACCTAAACTGAGATTGTGTAGTTATGCACCCTTTTGGGATATGCATAGATGTTTTGTTTGCATTTGGTGGATGAACTACAAGCACAGAAAGAGTGGAAATATGTCTGCATATACAAACAAGTGAAATTGTCTCTCTTTGCTGACAATCTCATGCCCTAAATCTGGAATGCTTTGCACGCCTAATCACCCATACATATTGCACAGGCCGCACTGCAGAAGGGAGTGACAAATGTAGTATTATACACCCTACAGTTCCTGTAAAGACTCCCTTAATGAGAGATAAGCTGAGCCGGTAACATAGCCATGACATCTGTCGTTCAGTTGTGCGATCCATCAATACCACTTGTATGTACTTTCAACCTTGTGATTGTTCGATAACTTGTTGAGCAGGACCTAGCTTGACCTGCTTCCCTGCCAGTTTCCCGGTTGGCACTGATTGGCTCCTTGTGTTTTACAGCCCAGAGGTGTGTGAGAGTATTGAAAAAACTGCAAGCTGAACATGCACCGCCGCATGCACTGTACGCATGGAGATGGAATGGATCGTCCGCTGTGTCGCCCCGCATAACGTCACACTACACAGTCTTCCCCAGGGACAAAGACCCACGATGGGAAGGTACTGTGTGAACCTCTGCACAATGGCAAACATTTTTGCTGCCGTCGAATCATCAGAAATAAAGCACAAAAACCTCCGGGAATCTGTTAACACTTATTTATCCTGGTTGAAGCTAATTTACAGTGTTCAAATAATAATTAAGTCAAATATTTAGAAATCACCCGTTGACAGTTTGTACTTGCCTACCGCTGTATTACATTATTATACACCTCAACGGCATTTATTCATCTTACAAGGCTAATTATAAAACTTAAAGGAAACTTGTGTTTGTGTGTATGGATTGTATAATACTAACAACATATCTATTTTTTTATATATATTTTTACACTTGCTTTTGATTTGCCTCCTAGTTAGACTGTTTTATGGGCTAATATAACCATGTCTGGGACCTCAATAACCCAAGTTAACCTGGTGGCAGTAGCTTAGTTTGCTAGCTAAGACAGTCCAACCAAGTGATGAGGGAACCTTATTGCATATCAGGCCAAATTTTCACAGTATATCGTATCGCTTTGAGAATATTGCGATAATATTTCTTCATGACAGCTGTACCTGCACCAAAGCGCTTTAAAAAGCAGTCCTATTTTTTTCCAGCACTTTTATTTCCAAGATCAATTCTCTGGCCCTCTTCCCTCGGCAGAAGACATGGAGAGCAATGAGTTTTAGAGTTTGGAATTGCACTTGAAAAATAATTACTGCGGGACGGTTCGGTGCTGCTCAGTTTGTAGAGTATGGCGTGTGTAACACCGCTATAGTCGGTTCAGTTTATGTGGAAACATTTGTCTAATTTCCTGCCCCCTTGGTGGGTGCCTGGAAAAAGTATACTGGAACACCGAAAACGTTTTGGGCAATTATAATCCTGCCAAATCCACAAGGGTTAACAAACAATACAGGATTAATGAATGACTCGTATCATGCCAGTCATTCTTCAATGTCAGTTGTTATCATGGTAACAGGCGTGATGTGATTGCGACAGATTCAACCGAACTGTATGTACTCAAGTCATACTAATCTAATGATGTGGATTTGTGGCCATTTTATGGAATTAAATAATAACAAAGAAGATGATCAAACTCTCTCTTTTTAATAAACATCCATACAGTAACTTCAGTCAAGCAAGAAAATTGTCGAATTTGTCAAAATTTATGTTTTTAGTCATTTATGGTCTTTGCCACTGAAAAATAAACCCATTCTGTTCACATGTATTATTGTATTGTCAGGTCCTAGGTGATTATTGGTGTGAGATGTTTGGCCTTTGTCCAGGTGTGGAGATGGAGCGGTTTGCGGACCAGGCCGATGTTGTGATAGTGGGCGGGGGTCCTGCAGGCCTATCGGCAGCCATCCGGTTGAAGCAGCTGGCCAATGAGCAGGAGAAGGAGCTGCGTGTTTGCCTGGTAGAGAAGGCCTCTCAGATTGGTGCGCACACCCTCTCCGGTGCCTGCCTGGAGCCCAGCGCCCTCAATGAGCTCTTTCCCGACTGGAAGGAGAGAGGGGTATGTGTCGCTCCGTTCCCATGTTTAATGTGGAGAGCTAATCGCTTTCATAGGACTGGCTCTCAAGACCAAAGAGAGGGAAACATTTCATACCTGTGCCATTACCTCTTCCCTTTAATCTGAAAACCATTGCAACAACATGCACAAAACTGAGGCCTCGTTAAAGGTGGAGGAGAGCTTCAGTTGAACATTTCCCATTACGGCGGGTAATATTTAATGGTGTTTTCCCACCTATCAAGTTATTTGGCTAACACGGCTCTAACAGACATGTACTCCACAAATAATGAAGTAACGTAAGGTAAAAAAAAATTCACAGAGCCACGGTTGCATTGAACTGCTTGTCGTCTGATGTCATTCAGCAAGCCAGCAGAAATAGTTAAGAGACCAATAGAAGTGTACTTCACAGCCCAGGGACTGTCCTAATTTATGTGTCAATGTTAGTTTGAGACATAGATGGTGCTAGCACCCGTTATTGATCAGAAACATTGCAGGTTAGAAAAAGAATGCTATTTCATAATGTCCTGGCGAAAATGTTAGACAACGCATATTTTTAAGTGAACCCCTCTACTTAATATAAAAATTGGATATTTTCTATAATACATTTTTTACTGTTTTGTTTTTGACTCACCCAATCCACTTGTAGTAACGCCACAATATTTCTTGTTAAGTACCCTTTTCTGTAATATTCTGAAATTAGCGGCCGGGCAATGCCTTGATGAGTAATGTGTGGTGTCCGCCTGGTGAGAGTGTCCACGCATGAGATATGGAACTGACGGGAGATGACAGTGTATCACTGCGGATGTGAAGGCAAAGGAATCTTCAGCTGAAAGAAGGCCCTAATCATCATGTTTACCAGGGTATCAGTCTCTAATACTGTCGCTGCATGAAATGGAGGTGTCACGATAACGCTAAGATGACATGCTGACTGTAGCTAAGCAGCAAGGGACCAGTGTTAAACAAGGGATTGTGATATGACAGATGTGGCATATCCGGAAGCTGATTACAATGCATGCTCATTACACTTATGCATCTTGTGCTGGGGACAATAAAAGGCCACTCCTAAATGTTTACTTTTTTCACACAACACAATGCCACAGCTGTTTGAAATAGTGAGGGGGCCACGTAATGAATGTGCTGACTGCGGGAATGTCCATTAGTGCTTTTGACAAAGAAATTGAAAAATGCAGCTTTAGAGAATTTGGTAGTACGTCTAGTCGGCCTTACAGCTGCAAGTCATGTGTTACCACACCAGCCAAGGACCTCCACATCTGCCTGAGGGATCATCTGAAACTATCTGACTGAGGGATCATCTGACACTATCCACAAACAGCTCATGCACTCATTTGTGCGTCAGCTCATCAGTCATTCTCAGCATGGCCTTGTCCTGACTTCCTTTTTGGCAATGCAGGTCAACTTCCTGCGCTGTAATATGACCTGCACCCAGATACAGAGTACACTAATGCTAATTTGCTGTTAACATAAAAAAATTGTACATAATGTTTTTTAATAATCCCTGATTAGAGGAACATCACCAGGGGGACGGGGGGGGGCAGTGAAACTGGCTATGAGGTCCACAGTTCCTTAAGCTGTGTTGGCTAGCAAGCTGTCTCTAGCTTCTCACTATATGTAAATTGGCCTCTCACTTTCAATTTGTCTCACTCTCATTTCTGTCAGTGTCATAATCTCCGCTCTGGCTTTCTTGTGGGTGCCGTTTTATTTTGGTTAAAGTCAGCAATTTCATTAATTAGCTGCCAAACTTGATGGCTGTCAGGCGAGCTTATTTGACTGGTGTCATGCCTGCCCAGCTACTAAAAAAATATTTTTAAAACTCTTCAAAAATTATCTTTATATACCGTCATACACATTAATTAATTGAATTACATTCCCATGGAAAGAAATGCCCTATCTTGTTCCACTGTGGGAGAGCAAGTTCACATCTGGGGTTGCTCCAGCTGCTCGGTTGGAAATGTTCAAATGGCATGCCGCGGGAGGAAGCATCATCCCACACATTACTGTAAGAGTTGCTTTCCCATGGGAGATTGAATACTTATTTCAGTACTGATGACGTCTGTCAAAGAGAGGTTGAGAGATAAACTGCATATGCTCAATTCATAGATATCTTAAAGAGACTGATACACCGTGGATATGGGCCTTGGTTGTTTTGTCACAAATCATTCTTTGCACATGCATTCACAGTACTTCACAACTGTAGACATGGTCGACTTAACTAAGAGAAAGCGTTATTGCGTCCACATCGACCGTTGGCTGATCTTTTCTGTTGACATGGTTGCACGCTAAAATTGACAACTTTAGAATGGATATGGGCTCATAGGCTCTGTGCCTGCTGGAACTCACAATTGTCATCCCTTAATGTGTATAGGAGAACTGCATCCATATCAATGTTTGACTTTAACTTATGTAAAATGCACTTCCAGCCCAAGGGGAACGTCTTGCAGGCATCAGAAATGCTAATATTTGCTTTTTTGTACACTCTGCTAACAGGCCCCCTTAAACACACCAGTTACAGAGGATGTGTTCAGCATTCTAACCAAGAAATATCGAATTCCTGTCCCAATGTTGCCAGGTACAGTCAAATGCATGTTCACAACTGCTTTGAAATTGATTTTAACACTTAGCTATTATGGCAGTAGTCTTCACTGTGCATTCTGTACATTTCCCAATGTGGTTTCATGCTGCGGTTTTTCCACAGGTCTGCCAATGAACAACCATGGCAACTACATAGTGAGGCTTGGCCATTTTGTACGCTGGCTGGGAGAGCAAGCTGAAGAGCTGGGTGTGGAGATATACCCTGGCTACGCAGCAGCGGAGGTGAGCCCTGCCATTCAGAAAAGGAGTTGTACTTTGTAATCATCTACTGACATTTGTTTGGCATGACAATAACTCTTGAAAACAAAGCGAAAACACAGTTCTAGAAAATAATTCATTGAAATTTTCTTTTTAAAGTTAGTGTACAAAATCTTTTCTCTTATGCTCAGTGCCTTCAGTTGTCAACAATTTCTGACCATGTATTGTTGCTTTGTCAAAGTAGTGTATTATGCGTAGATTGATGGCAAAAAAAAGTGTACTTTAACATAAAGGACTTTGTATAGTAACAAGGTGACCTCACCTTGAACGCAATGTGATTGATTGACTCCTTTAGCAACTAGGTGGTTGGGCAATAACTGTAGATGAAATACAGTGTTATTTTCTCTAATGTCAGCATTTGTTTCCCGGTGAACATTTAGTTAATTTAATGACAATATGTCAGGATGTAGCATTAGTGATGTGTAGAGACCACTTCGTTTTCATGCATGAGATTGACAGCGTTTGGCTGTGATGTTTTGTCATATTGTTAATTGCTTGTGTTGACTGTGTTTGCTACAGGTGTTGTCCCCTTTCCTGATCGGTCTGTAGGAACAGTTTGTGTTGTCATATCGTTAATTGCTTGTGTTGACTGTGTTTGCTACAGGTGTTGTCCCCTTTCCTGATCGGTCTGTAGGAACAGTTTGTGTTGTCATATCGTTATTTGCTTGTGTTGACTGTGTTTGCTACAGGTGTTGTCCCCTTTCCTGATCGGTCTGTAGGAACAGTTTGTGTTGTCATATCGTTAATTGCTTGTGTTGACTGTGTTTGCTACAGGTGTTGTCCCCTTTCCTGATCGGTCTGTAGGAACAGTTTGTGTTGTCATATCGTTAATTGCTTGTGTTGACTGTGTTTGCTACAGGTGTTGTCCCCTTTCCTGATCGGCCTGTTGGAACAGTTTCCAAAGCGGACCATGTTTCTCATTGACCAACTTTTAAATGAATGCTTATCAAAGTATTACCATTTAAGAATCATTATAAACTTTCCATGAAAATACTTGCTTAATTAATGTTACATAAAAGCATGAAAATAAAATGGAGTTAATATAATACAGTACTTGCACTTGTTTATTGACTGGCAGGTTAACTTAACAGTTAAGGTGTCACCGTCGACAAGCTATTCTCTATCCGAATTCATTCATGTCAATGTCATTGACATGTTGCAGAGACTTAAAAGAGAACTTTCGTTAGTTGTTCGTTCTCCTGATTAACGGCGTTTCCTTATCATCTTTCATTGCGAACGCGTGACATTCACGTCGGTACGTCCCTAGCCATTCTTTTTTGCGATGCACGATTTCCCCCAAACAAAAAACAAACAAAAAAGATTGTGATTGCTTTACCTCGTGCGATGCCATGTTTGGGTCCTGCTAGAATGCACTATCAACTATGATTGGTCAAAACAGACAAGCACTCGAATATTATTGGTCAAAAAGACGACACCGGTACTGTACCACCCAGACACATTTGAATGTGAAAATGTAAGTGGGAAGAGTGACAAAGATGACTAGGAAACTAGTATAATACAATGGGGAAGTTGAGCACCGTGTTTGTGTACTGACCCCTAGCCATTGTTAAAGTTGAACCCAGGTAGGAAGCACAGGGAGATGTAGAGAGACAGACACCGACTGCCTGCTGGGGGGGGGGGGCTCGACCCCAGCAGCCAATGGGCATGTGGTCCAGCTTAGACCACAAGACTAGAGTCTGGCAAATATCATCCTACTTTCAAAAGGGTTTATTCTTCTCTGTTTTAGGTTTTGTTCCATGAAGATGGCAGCGTGAAAGGGATTGCCACCAATGACGTGGGCATCGCTAAGGATGGTTCGCCCAAGGTCAGCTTCTGAAATTCATGTCAATAACGTTTCACTGAAATTATTTTAACAAGAAAACTTCTGCACACTGTCTACATCACTTGCAAAAATAAATCTATTAAAAACAAAGTTTCAGTCCGAAACGTCAGGTTATTTTTTTAGACCAAAAACAGAAACTTTATTCTGTCTTTGGTCTTCTCCAACACACCGGATGATCTGCAGATGTGCAAAAGCTTGGTTCTTTTGTGTTTACCCAACTCTACTTTTCATGCTAGGTATTATCTAGCTAGGTAATTATTAGGTATTATTATGTTGTGTATCATAGTACAGTCACGTCAACCAATGAATTACCCTTTAGAAGTGAAACGTTTTACTGTACAATCCGTAGGTTTGATCAAAACGTGGAAGAATCCACACGGATAAGAAAATTCAATAATGTATGGTAGCGACAAGTGACCTCATTCCTTATGTATCAAAATACCATGCTCCTCTTCTGACCTGTGCAGGAGGTTTTTGAGAGGGGAATGGAGCTCCATGCTAAGGTGACCCTGTTTGGAGAGGGTTGTCACGGCCATCTGGCCAAACAGCTCTACAAGCAGTTCAACCTCCGGGAGAACTGTGAACCCCAGACTTATGCCATTGGCCTGAAAGAGGTAACTGTTGCAAATCCCTTCTCTCTAACAGATGGAAAGGGCATATGCATATGTACATTTATTTATTAATGGACACAATACGGCACAATTCATTTACCAGATGTTGTTGTTCCAAATGACGTATGTGAATGGTGTTATTTTTCTGTCTAACCAGCTGTGGGTTATTGACGAAAAGAAGTGGAGACCAGGCAGAATAGAACATTCTGTGGGCTGGCCGCTGGACAGGAACACCTACGGCGGCTCCTTCCTCTATCACTTGAACGAGGGCGAGCCGTTGTTAGCCTTGGGCTTTGTGGTGAGTCCTCCGTTTTGAGTCAACCTATGCCACGTGTTGTGGCAATGGCCTAAACGAATGAAGTCAATGAAGTGTACCATTCTCTATGAACTTTTTTAGGGGTTCTTTGTCAGTTTATTATGTGTAGCTCAATTTGATCTGTAGGCCAACTTTAGATATGTAACAATCACTGGGGACTCCACCCGTCATTTTGGTCTAGCACCAGATCTTGTGATGGTCCAATAACGATTATATATAGCTCTGGAATTTTTTAATTTTTTTTTTCAAAAAAGTTAGCAAAGTGATGAACAGATGGGTTCAATTCAAGAGACCAATGAAAATTAAACCCTTCGGTTCCTTTATTTTCAACTTTTTGATGTGGAAAGAAAGGTGCAGTGGTCTCTTAATTTTTTTTCCTGAGCTGTATCTGACCCTTTTATCAAGTACATAATAATTACCAGATTTCATTTTGAACCACCACTAGATGATTGGTTTTGACCACCGGAGTTTTCCTTATCTATTTGCAGCAGGATTCCATTTATAGAGGGGAGTTAAAAAACTAATGGCAATTCTCCAGCAAATTAAATTGTGTATTTATTTTGTTGTGCTCTACTTACATTATTGTTGTTTCAGGTCTGATGCATTTTGTGTTTTGTTAGACACATTTAAGTGAACATAGTCATTGTCTCCTAACGTTTCACAAGAAAAACCAGAAGCATTTGAATCCACCTATTGAAGGTTGCAAATTGTTCATCACAATGTAAAAACATGTCTAGAATAAACTTAAAATGTTTGGCTGAGATCCATATCACCTGTGATTCATCCATCTGGGATAACCAATTTGTGGAGGTATATTAATGCCAAGATCTAAATTGCTAAGTTGATAATAATGAATCCATAATACCTATTGCAATTTATTTGCCAAGTGATGAAAGAATAATTCAAATGCACACCACCAGTGTGTAATTTCAAGTACAAATATGCATATGCTTCTGTGATCTCCTATTAGAGCAACTTGAGTTTAGCATATTGGTATATCCAGAGACCAACTAGCTGAACAAATGAATAGATTTTTTGATTTGCAGGATGGGGAAATTGCGTTAAATCAAATTTGATGTCCAATTATTTACCATCTAACTCATTTTGCATTAAATCAAACGATAAAGTTACGCTAGTTGTCTTTATTGTGCAAGAAAAGGGAAAGGAGATGCTCTGTCAAGGAAAATGTATCCCCATCTCAAGAAACGATATACAATTGCACTAAAATGGTTTGTAAAATATCTCAGTGTCAAAGTGCTGTTGAAATGTTTCGTTTATGACCTTCCTACCCACTTTGGAAGGACCCGTTCAAATCCTAGTAAAGCCTCCGGTGAAAAATCAAACCGTTTTGTAGATCATAGATTGTGGTCTAAAAGAGATTGTTTTCCTCCCACAGATTGGTCTTGACTACACCAACCCCTATCTTAGTCCCTTCAGAGAGTTCCAGCGCTGGAAGCACCACCCTTTCATTGCCAAGACCCTGGAGGGGGGGAGTAGAATTGCCTATGGAGCCAGGGCACTCAACGAGGGAGGCTATCAGGTGTGTGTGGGTCATTATGTGTGTTGGATTTATATATTTCTCAAAGGTGTGTGTGTGTGTGAAACTCATCAATTGCATATCAGATCTACTTGTTTGGTTTTGGTTAAGTGAATACAATTTCCATTTACATTGAGGATTTGTAATTCTACCTGCCATTTTCTGCACACAGTCACTCCCTAAGGTGACATTCCCTGGGGGGATGCTGATTGGATGCAGTCCGGGCTTCATGAACGTACCAAAGATTAAAGGTTCCCACACAGCCATGAAGAGTGGCATGCTGGCCGCAGAGGCCGTCTTCCCCAAAGTCACAGCTGAAGACCCAGCTTCTGAAACAACAGGTAGGTTCGGCTAGACCAGGCCATCTCACGTGGACTAAATGTTGTTATTGGATTCAATGCTGGTTATTGTGACACTATTTATGATACCTTGTTGATCTTCATAAATCAGGCAAATGATTACAAAAAAAGCATTAATTAAAGAGTAATCAAATATAAGCATCTGACGTTTCTTAAATAGTAATGGCTCTTATTTATTATTCATTATAGTCATATGAAGCACACCAGTGGTTTGCGTGAGAAGAAACTCACATCTACTGTAAAATATCTGGTGTGTCTGGTGTTATGGTTGCTGTCTTGCTCTCACCTCTCCTGGGGCCATTAG
>JACXGK010004784.1:17923-36459 GCA_016801125.1 Novumbra hubbsi
CGAGACGTAGTGGCCAAAAGCCTGCAGCATACCGAGACGTAGTGGCCAAAAGCCTGCAGCATACCGAGACGTAGTGGCCAAAAGCCTGCAGCATACCGAGACGTAGTGGCCAAAAGCCTGCAGCATACCGAGACGTAGTGGCCAAAAGCCTGCAGCATACCGAGACGTAGTGGCCAAAAGCCTGCAGCATACCGAGACGGAGTGGCCAAAAGCCTGTTTGCCTTTGCTAGGATGCTTACACTTGACCCCAAGTCCACATTTTGCAATGTCCATCACCTACTAAACAAGGCACTCCATAAGCCCAGACTGAAGGATATCAGTGTAAAAGCCCTAAGCAGTTTGAGTGCCAATCATTTGGGGAATGTATAATCAGAGAGATTTATAATTAGGGTTGATTCCCTGGAATTATTATTGTTGTACCATACACTTCACAATACAATTACAATATAGCTCATTGCTTGTGTTTATGTAGCCTTTTTTGTTCATTTTTACAAATCATTTTAGTGCCTCTAAACATATTTAATTTGTCTGCAAGACAATCTCTATCTGTTCTAATAGAGTGTACCAGTCAAGCTTATTACCTTGTACAACTTTTGGAAATCGGTTTCTCCAGGATTTCACATACCTGAGTATGAGGAGAGTTTGATGAAGTCTTGGATTTGGAAAGAGCTGTACTCTGTGAGGAACATCCGTCCATCATTCCACAACTACTTTGGGCTGTATGGGGGCATGCTCTACACCGGGGTCTTCTACTGGATGTTTAGAGGAAAGGAGCCATGGACCCTGAAACATGCAGGTACGGCATATGGATGTTGTTTTCTGGTACACATTTGTCAGGTAAATATCTTCACTTTTTAAATGGTGTTGAGTTGAAACGGCGCCCTCTCCTGGAAGTTAGTCAATTTCCTATTAAGTCAGTGGTCATTGGAGAAGGCAACAGCTCAGTTTTGGTAAATACACTAAATGAATAATGCGTTCTGGCTTGGAATTGGAACAAACCCAAGGAGGTGTAAACAGTTGAGGTTTGGTAACTCCCCACTACTTTAAACCAGGCTTGGACTCAGCCCGGCTTAAACCGGCTAAGGAGTGCACACCCATCGAGTACCCCAAACCGGACGGCAAGCTGAGCTTCGATCTGCTCTCCTCCGTGGCTCTGAGCGGCACCAACCATGAGGGGGACCAGCCGCCCCACCTCACCCTGAAGGACGATAGCATCCCTGTGGCCCACAACCTGGCCATCTACGACGGGCCGGAGCAGCGCTTCTGTCCAGCAGGTATCTCACACACTTCATCAGTCCATCCCGGGAACATCAACCGTGGTCACTTCATTTCAACCTTTAAAGGGTCTGGTTTAAAATGTCTCTCTCGATCGGCCATTAGAAATGAAAGACATTGGCAGATTGACGGTGACCTATTTTAAGCAATTGTTAGCCAATTGGTTAGCGCGTCCCTAGGTAGGTGTATTACTGCTTTGCTTCCTGGTTTGTGAGATACGATAATTGACTTGACGACCAGGAACGTGTTCCATTGCTCCATTTGTGGTTTGGGGTATATTTGGCTTCTGGCCAAAGGTTCTTTTTTTAATTGATGTTACTATTTTCCCGAATATCAGATCAGGCCTTCCTTCGTTAAAGTAAACCCAAGATATTCCAAGTGCTGTAATGGTCTGCACAGCCAGTATGAAGTTGGTATTGATCTGCACTGCGAGGTGTTATTCTATGGCAGTTTCCAGAAACAATCAAAGGGTTATCCCTCTGTGAAACAAACGTCATACCCAGTGTGTCAACAGAGATGTACGCCTATGTGTATTGATTTGATAGGCAGACAGTACATTCAGATGTCAGCTTCTGTCAACAGATGTCTATATGGGAATAGTGTCCTACATCCTGGAATTCATATTTTGGGGGGGTAAATGTGCATCTTTTTCATGTTTCCATCTTCTGTATTGTTTTCATTTTTCCACATGGAATTATTGTGTTGTGCTTTGCCCCCCCCCCCTCCAATGTCAAGTCAACTTACGGAGAAATGATGACAACCACGAGGCTTGTTTAGTATAGCTGCTCCGCACCCATTGGCCCATGCTTGGTCTGATGGTGTCAGTCAAAAGTCTTTTGTAAAGTCGGTGGGCCTTGCATCTTCCCCAGACACATTTTGACAGCATTAATACTGAGCTTCCCAAAGAAATGTATTTAGTTGTATGTTTTTTCTACTTATTGGTTTACAAAGAAATGTATGCTTCAGATGTCTTTAATTACTTTGACTCTTATTTTGACTTTGGCTGCTGCTTGTTCTGTTCCCTGTTGGAGTGATCCCACACTGCTTCAGTTATGTTGAGGTTCGGGCTCTGAGATTGCCAATCTAATACTGAGCGCTCCTCACTATCGTTTGAATTCCACTCCAACTATCAATCAATATAAACATTCTAGCCAGTCAGTCAAATAAGGCATTTTTTTGTAAGACAACATGATGACTGAAGCTAGTGCTTTGGTGCAAATGTTGTTTTGTTTCTTATGTGAAATGCTGAGCCACCATTTCAAATAATATCCGTAAGCCATACGGCCAAGATGAATTCTGAATGTTTGCTGTGTTAATGTCAAATTGTGTCTGCAGGGCCTGTGAGGGTGGGGGGGTCTGTGTCTGTCCACTAACACCATGTCTATGGAAAACCATCTGGGGGGAAATACGAGGCAACACTTAAGTACCATGTCCTGACTTGTCCCTTACTGATAACAACATACTCCTTAACTTGCTCTTAATTAAAACTTAGATATTGCCGACTACAGATTAAAACATGGCTAATAACACACACCTAAACTACTAATTAGTGGCGACTGTGTGTATATGGATTACCTTGGCAGAGGGGGGAATAGAGATGTAAACAATTGTATGCGTATATAGAATACTGCTGGGATCTTATTTCAGCTCATGAAATACGGGACCAACCCTTTAAACAACACGTTTGTTTTGTTTCGTGTACATTAGTAATATCTCCTATAGGTTGCTGATGCTCAGACCTTTCACTGCAGTAGGCCTGTAATGACACCGTCTCCCCCCCCCCGGTCATTAGGTGTGTACGAGTACGTCCCCCTTGAGACTGGAGATGGTATGCGGTTGCAGATTAATGCTCAAAACTGTGTCCATTGCAAGACGTGCGACATCAAGGACCCCAGCCAGAACATCAACTGGGTGGTGCCAGAAGGCAGTGGAGGACCAGCTTACAATGGAATGTGATTTATTCCCCATTTCATTCAGGCATATCAAGAGGCACCAATTGTAGGTGAAATGTTGGGTTAAGAAGTCAGATGCACATTTGGGGCTTTCTGCAAACGATACTGCTTGTAGAACATAGAAACTATATGTGCCTGGATATGGAACTGATTGTCACCATATTCTTTAAAACAGGCACTGAATGGCAAAGAGGAATCGAAACAAGTGTCTTTGGTTTATATACAGTTTTCTGCATAACTGTATTTGTATGTGATGGGAAGAAAAGCTGTGTTGCATTTTACTGACCATGGACGGACATATCTTCAAAACAGACAATACCTTGAATCAGCTTGATTTGTTTTATTGAATTACTTACTGTATGATCTGTAAGATACTGTACATAATGGCCTTAGCAGGTAGAGTGTTTGTGAATTAACATTGATGACGCCTGTCTTTTAACTTTATCCACAAATCACACCCTTTTCTACAGTTAGCATTTAATTGCATCAAATACAGCAGGATTAAAATACAGAATTTCAGTGTTTGAACTGTCCATCATTTCACTTAAATGTTGAAAACAAATAAATTACAGAAATTCTTGAGTAAACATTACATAATCATGATATACTATTGAGAAAATGTTGTTACAGTATTTTGTTACATGTGTGTAACTCATTGGCTGTCCTTGCTTGCCACTTACCAAAACCCATGATTCTCAATTGGTACCTGTATCAAAGCTGCCTTACGTTAATGATAAACCAAAAAACCCATGGTTGGCGAATAGATCTGCAGGTAGACGAGCATAAAATAACGAGGTATTCATGCAAACATTTTGGCATAGATTTGTTTTTCTTTTTCCTTTTCCTCCTTCACTTTCATCTGGACTCTTCTCATCTCGTTTCCGATTGCTTTTAAAGGACACAAAATGGAAGTTAAATCGTTTGGTAATGAAAAAAAAACATGGCATATTATAAATGTAGCACATTTACAAACCAAGGTTTCGGTTACTGCTCTTGTCATTTCCAATTTCATATTAAATTATTTTTTAGCCTTCTTTAAACCAGGAAATAATCGTCACAACAAATTAGTGGTGCCAACCTTTGTCTTCTGGGGCAATTTCTTGAGCCTTCTTCAGATCACTCTGTAATGGAAAAGGTTGAGTGACTTGGACACCAGTCAAGTAAACACTTATTGGGCTAGCACCAAGGCTATCAATTCTGAATTATTTATATGATGGGTTGATCAGTGTTTGTCTTTACCATGGCTTTACTGTATTCCTTGAGTCCCTGCCAGGCCTGGGCCCTCCTGAACAGAGCCTTAGTGTTTTTCTCATTCAACTCCAATGCCTGAAATTAAACACAAATCAGACTAAACATACTGAATTTACATTTAATTACAGCCTTTATGCTGCTGTACGAAGATGTACTATACAAAGACACAACCAAGTCAGTTCCATAAATCCTGGCTAACGTGATGAGACTGACTTCCAGGAGACTCCGGCTGGCCTGTAATGCTAACCTCATTGCAGCTGTCCATGGCTTCCTGCCAAAGTTGCAGCTTCAGTTTACAGGCTGCAGTGTTGAGAATGCAGCTCAGTGCTGCTGGCTCCAGCTTTGCATGGGCCTTCTCAATCTCCTGCTCCTCGCCACCAACCGCCAGATACCTGAAAAGGCAACATTTTAATAGCATGATTGTCATCAAGGCAAGACTGGAGTGACCTCAGGACTGTCTTTCACCTAAGAGCTTTGGAGTATTTCTTCATTGCAGACTGCCAGTCTTGGTTCTTGAAGAAGTTGTTTCCGATATTCTTAATATCCTCAGCAACAGACAGGACTTTGTCAACCTAACCAAAACACAAGTACTCAATGTGTTTGCCATCATTTCCCTTCTGCTGTAACAAACCACAGCTAGTGAGAGTTAATAAAATGCAGTTATGGAAAAAAATTGGTTTCAGTCAATATTTTCCTCTTACACTGTAATTGCTAGTCATAACATCTTATACTATATCTGAATTGGAACTCTGAGAGAAAAGAAGGTGTACTTACATCTTTTAAGTCAACGTCAGAGTCCTCGGGGTATTCGGGATGGCTGTCCCCAGAGCCGTCATTTGGTGTTACTCCCCAGTCGTCACCATCTCTATGCTCACCACAGTCAGCTATAAAACATGGCTGTGTGGAAAGGAATGTCATTGTAGAAAACAAGTGTTTCTGTTTCAAAGAAATAGGACTAGGACACAACACATGAGCCTAGAGCTTGCTGCAGTTTTCATGAGGTCTATATACTAAAATCTCTACACACGACATCTGCTACGCAATTCACCTTGATGGGTGCCTCCTCTTTAGTCTCCACGGCTTCCAGCGTTTTCATCACCCCCATCCCCTTCAAGACCTGTCCAAAGACCACATGCTTCCCATCTAGATGAGGCGTTGGCACAGTGGTGATGAAGAATTGGGATCCATTGGTGGCAGGTCCTGAATTGGCCATACTCAGCAGGCCCTCTTTATCATGCTGGAAAGAGAGCCCGACAGACACGTAAGAATTAAATGGTGACCAAAGCAAATCATATGATATGACAACTAGCACTAGGCAACATGTGGACCCACGCTATGACAAATGCTAGTGGTTTGTTTGGATGAAAAGACAGCAGGAAATACAGAGTTTTGCCAAAATAAAAAAGCAGGAGCATTTGGACCCATTGTAGTATACATTGCAGTATACATGCCCCAGAAGAAGCAGCTCAGAACTCTAGGCTAGTGTTATATTTTCTGTTTTATATAATACCGAGACTGTGACATATGAAAATTCTTACCTTGTAATGGAAGTTTTCATCTTCAAACTTCTCCCCATAGATACTCTCTCCTCCAGTGCCGTTCTGGTTGGAGAAATCTCCTCCCTGGATCATGAACTGCTTGATGACTGAAATAAATTACAAGTATAATGAATGGTAACTAGCATGAATAACATACTGCGCTCTTATGAAAGAAAGCTGTATGTTTTGGGAAGGTCATCATACTCACTCCTGTGGAATGGACATCCTCTGAAATGCAGTGGTTTTCCTGTGGTTTTGCCAGTTCCCTTCTCACCGGTACAAAGTGCTCGAAAGTTTTCAGCAGTTTTGGGGACAATATCAGCAAAAAGTTCGAACACGATTCGACCAGCTGAATACAGACAAACAAATATAGTTTTAATAGTGACATGACATTGTTTTCGGATTGCTGCTATTTAAAAACGCTATTTCCAGATGCAGTTGCCAAAATTAGACTGAAACTGGCGAGATACTACGGTACGGTTGTGTTTACTGCGGCTTACAAAGAACTGTTATCGCGTGCTTCTATAGCATGGTACTGTAGTTAGCTGCCTTAAGAATGAATGGTTAGGTGGCTAGCTAAACAAAATGGTAAAACTAACAAACTACAATAACTACTTTAATTGAAGCTAGTTCATAGTACAACAAGTCAAGTTGTTAGAAGAGCATGCAACTGTTTACTTGAATATGCATTGGTCACGGTAGTTTTGATGTTGCCTAACGTTTAAAATGCACGAACACGATTGCTAACATAAATGGATGTCTATCTAGATTCTAGACTACCCGGTCATTGTAGCTTTATAGCTACACCTACCGTATCCATGTTATATGATTAAAAGCGCTTTATAGAAAATATCCTAACCTCTTTCACCACCAATGTCAACATCAAAAAAGACGCAGGGGTTCTCTTTGTTAGAAGGCTTGGTCACCGGTGTTGCGTTAGACATCTTTAATATTGTAAAATCAATGATAAGCTAGCTACTTCCACGGTATGCCCAGATGCCTGCTCGCTTAAATCTCGGAAACCGCGAGATTTAATTTCCTCTTGTTCGTGGAGAACATAGTCACAAATCATAAAACACTGCATTCTACTGATTTGGATGTGCAACTACAAGAGCAGACGATTTCAAAGGAGTAACATTGCCCGACAGTATTATCCCTTGTTAATGTTTAAATCACTCTGATGTGAAACTGAGTGTGTGTGTGATCAGGGGGTTTGTACCAGGCTGTAATTGGTAATAGTTCACTTAACTATGCTATATTCCCATACCAGTGTTCACTCCCGAGTAGTGGACAACACGTTCCATTAATCCAGCGCTAGACCTGCCAGAATATGTCTGAATGGAAGTTTGTATGTTTCCTGGTGTGAAACACTGTACTAAAATGGATGCCACAAAAGGTTGTAGCAAGGGTCAGCTGTTAACTGGTTAGATAACCACCAATTTAAAATTGAGCTAACAGGAAAACATATCTGTCTGCTTCATTAAATGAGAATAGGAATTTGTGGTGCAGTAAATGGTTCTCCTCCCAATCTTTTGGGGCCAGCAGCACAGCTATCTGGGCTAGACATTGGGGAATGTAATGGCTTTTGCTCCGAGGATGTATTATCATCTTCACACATACTTGTTATCAGAAGTTTAAATCTTTGTCGCAAGACAGAAGACCCCTGGGATCTTGACCTGTGGTATCCAATAGCGCTGTCAGAGTCATTCTTGATAAATTGTCTTTTTATTTTGTAAGTACCTAATGTAAAGCTATCAGAGCAGATATAATCTTTGAGTGCTTTTACAAATGATATATCCTGCTAGACAAAACTTTTGAGAACTCAAACTAAACTCAATAGACATAACCCTCCACAAGTATTGGAACAGTGCATTTTTTCTTATTTTAACTGGATACTCCAAAAGGTTTAATTTGAAATAAAATACACCATCCAATGATTTAAAATATGCTTCTATCTTAGCAGACAAGATGTTTCTGTACACAAGAATAAATTATACTGCTGCTGTCAGCAGTTCCATGATCAATGAAGTGCTGGTGTCCAGTCTCAATGCCCTTTGGTCTTATTTCACAGATTTAACTTTCCTGTCAACACCCTGGTAGATGTTAATATTTGTCTCATCTGTCAAAACCTTTTTTCAGAACACTGCATTATAGGCAGTGTGACCAGGCCATCCAGTTTTCAAAACTAACTGGCACTTTGCACCTTACAGTTTAGTTTTACACCTAAAATAAGGTGACGCCTGACTCAAGATACCAATATGTTTAAAAATACCCTCAAATAAAAGCTGATAATCAGTATTATCTTGAACCTTAAAGTGTCTTGAATTGTAATAGTAATTGTTTAATTTAAAATAGAGAAGACGGTAGTCAACTTTCTGTAACACTAAATTGTATCATTGAAATATATAATGAAAAACTATGCATAACACTGTGGTGGACAGTACACTTGTTAGATTTGCATTTATATACAGTAAAGAAGAGGACACTTGATGTTTCTGTTGTGATGGTTATGGCCTCTAGGACGATGCTGAAAATCACCAAATCATTTTCTGTTCTTCACCTGAACAATTTCTGGGAAATGTGTGCTAATCATTTTTGGAGCACAAGCAGCTTTTGTCTGCGCCCAATGATATCTCTAGGAAGGGAAAGACAAAAACAAAGTGGCATATATGGGTTGCAGGCATTTGTCAGATAATGACTACTTTTGAATGATTTAGTTCACCAACTAAGCCTATGTACTTTCAGATCACATGAGCATTTTTTAACATTAAGTGCATTTTTGCACTTGTTCAAATTCCTTAAATACTTGATATAGTTTATTTTTTCTTCGAAGACATAAAAGCAATTAAGAGGATACACTGACAACAAGACTATGGAATTGAAGTGTGAGGAAAGGGTCCAAACTTCTTTTCCTTTACAACTAATTTAATGGGTCATTTAATGATGTAATAAGTCCTAACATGGTTGTTTGAATAAAGGAAATGTCACATCCCTGTAGTTGATGTGTTACCTTGTGAAGGAACAGTTTGTTGTTATCTAGGCTGTAATGGTCATAGTTGCATGTCCATGCGGGTCTGTGGCCTACGAGAACAGATTGCTTGTCTGGAAAGTGGGACAGTGCGTGCCTGCAATGTGGTGAATAATGGATAGAGAGCAGTACACCTTCACTCAACACTCCCCGAGCTTGTGATCCTTCAATCACCTGACCTAACACTCCAATTCACTCCAAGATCCAATTGGACCTGAGCACAGCACGCAGATATTAGCAAGGTGATGCTGACCGGCTGACAATAAAAGACAGTAGCCTGGAAAAAAGTGTGGGTAAGCATATGTAGGTCATACCATGGGTTTTGGTACCTCTGGGTCACTCTGTCTTCCAGGGCCGCACGGAACTCAGTTTTCTGAAAGAACAATAAAAACATGAAATGTATTTTATGCAGAAATGTATACATCTGAACTTCCTTTACAGAAACCCCGCCTGATACCCCTAAAAGCAACTTGTTAAATTCTAACTACTTTCTAAGGCAATTAGTGTAGTGCCCCTATTTGTGCCAAATGTGGCAGCCCACTGGACTGCTTCAGTTTGGAGGAGTTGGGTTAATAGTGGAAGTCCTATTTTGGTTGGAACTTGTGCTAGTCAGAATGAGAGTATATGCCAGTAAAGACAGATGCAAAAAACAGGTCAATGGAATACAGTCAGTGGAATATGTTTTAAATATGTCATTATTTATTTATTGTAACAGGCCCACAATCTAGTTATTTAAGTCAGATGATATATTTGTCTGCTGTTGCACAACAGTTATAAAACGTTTTTTTCAGGTTAAGAAGAAGGGACTGATTCCCATTCATATCAACTCATAGCCTATCTAGCTAGCATAAACAAATTGGTAGTTATGGTAGAAGTCATTCATCATTTGAAGCTGCAATGAAGTGAATTGGTTCAACCCCATTAAACATTGGTGTTGACATCCATACAAGCGTCATACTACTATTAATGTAGGATCATTTTGATGAGTTCATTTAACTTTTTTCTCACTGCATATTTCCACACGTTTTCATTACATTTATATTTTGGGGGGTGAAGCTCCAATCATCTCTTCACTGCATGTATTACTGCACCATAATTTGGAAAGAAGCTAATCTAACATTGGATATTCATAACATTTCATACAAACAAAAAAGTGATTCCAAAGGGGTTCTTTTGGAATTTTGGAAGCATGGTAAATGGATCCTTTAGAGGCATTATCAGATGATCCACAAGTACAGAAGAATAGCCCATTGTGCTTACATTTGGGTCCCACCTTAATTTGCATATTGCTGAGCAGTGTCTGACTGTTCAGATGCTGGAAATACTGCAATCCCCACCCGACCTCTCCAGCGAAGCAGTGCTTTGGCATGGGGGGCAGGTTGTAGAGAGCGGGCCGGCACAGGTAACTCAAATCGCTTGTACCCTCTGGTGACAAAGGACCAATGCCAATGTATCTGGGAAAGTCAACCAATCTTGCCCTGTAGTCTCCAATTCCATCTGGACCTTGTTAGAACATAGTGAAATGTGAGAACCATTCATATAAAACGGAGCAGCACAGTTGTAGTTTTGTTTGTTCCCTCAGGTAAAATATAGCCGAAAAACGTCTGGTTATAACAAGAATATTAAAGTACTCAGCACATATCCTGTGTTGTTCTTTTCTATGTTGGCAACCGTTTCACATTACAAATCAAACCCAATACATCTGTCACATACCTGTAAAAAGTATTCTTTGTCCATAGGTTTGCAGGGGCTTTACTTGAGGCATTGTAATACTCTCTATTGGAACTGCTTACGAACTTAATACAGGCAGCGGCACAGTTACGCAGGACGCTCAGGGGAATCTGAGCCCACTGTGCGGCCAGTGCAGTGGTCATGGGGTCAGAATACTGTTGCCATGATTCAAATGGTTGTCAGGGTGGCAGCACGTCAATCCACTTTAAGCGATTGTTACAATTACAGACTACGTTATTATGTCTTATACCATGTCCAATGCATTTTGTAAATCAACAGCCCATATATATATATATATATGCTTTGAATTCAATAGATTACCGAGAACGCCCGCTTCATGCAAAATGTAACATGTGGTTAAAATCGAACGGATTTGTAATAGAATGTAATACAGTTTACACCTTTGCCCCATTAACTTTTCTACAGACATTAGTCATATGCTTAACTGTCTAGGCTACTAGATCCAAAAAAATCACCTCTATATGCTAGTGACTTTCTTGTTCTAAACTTCCGCGATCTGTATACAGCGATGGGAGCCGTTTTTTAGTTTCAGTACATCCACTTTTTGTTGAAACATTTTAATGTGCGTAGTTACAGTAGGCTAATTGTGTACATCGATGACATTGTCTTTCCGCGAACTGCGAACTACTTCACTGCTGAACGTTATGTGTTACACCAGTTAAAGTCATTGGATGGCGACAAAGGATACCTTTCAGACCATAATGCATTGTCCTCCGGCTCCATTTTTGTAAATGGACTCGCCCATGAGCCTCCCCTTGTGTCAGTCACCATGGTGGCATACAACAGAAAGCTGTGGCGGCAGAACCATCGTCACTTTTAAAGCTATCATAATGCTTTTCTAAAGGTTGCCTTTTGTACGTGTATAGGTTTATTGTTCAAAATGGAAAAACGGTTATTGTCAGGGTAGGTTAATACTTTTTATTTGAATACGGATACATGGAATTGTGGCTAAGCAAGAATGCTGAACATACATGGATCGGCTTTCAGCTTCGGCGTAGATAAAGGAGCAGATTTTCCCTTAATATCATTATAAATCGACAAATCTATTGTCATTTAAAATCGGTGCTTTTTGAGTTGGGCCATAATACAAAGTTTTTTTTGTTGGGATCGGTGGCAGCTTTCTGGTATCGGTTTGGGGACAGAAGAAACCCCGAGGCTCACATTGTGGCCTGGCCGGAGGACTAATTATCCATCTTCATACCACTGGAGTTCTCCTATTAGTATATAACTAAGTGGGAACACATATTTTGGCTTGATCTGTGCGTATACAGACTTCGCGTATTTGGAAATTGTCAAAAGGATAAGCTATTGAATTGTTTTATACTCGTCTTCAAAACAATGGCGTCTTATGTGGATAACAGCTTTCGTCAAGCTGTGATGATGAATCCGGCAGAAAGAACGCAACAGGTCAGTAGTATAATTATTTTATTATCTTTTAGTGATGCTAATCTCGAGATGGAACACTGTCGCTGAGCGGATTCATAAACCACCTACCGTTTCTCACTGCCACTCCTTTGCTATTACATTCTTTCGGTGTTACTGTTTCCATTCGACATTGTTACGTAGGCTCTTCTAGCTACATCCCGTTTAAGCTTTATCAAGGAGGATAATCTCATGCTATTTAACATTACCAGGACCTGATACCAATCCAGCCACTTATGCCACGAACATGTTCTGACCTGGCACTTCAAAACAAACGTTTCCTGTATTCTGTAAATGACAATGTAAACAATCGACGGCTACATTGCTTCCCAGACAATCAATTAATATACGAATTTGCTACATGTAAACACAGGCTTTTATTAAAACTGTAATATTTGACTAAATGAATTCCAAGAAACCATAAAATATGAGCTCCCTTGGGCATTTACACACTAGTTAGTGTTTTCCATTTAATACACATACACTGCTGTTTCCGATGTACACTTTAGGCCTGTCTTAGAAGTGACCTGAACAGTAAGGGTTCTGTCTTCCTATGCTAATCAGGTGTTGGCCTGTATTGGCCAAATGAACGTAGCTACAAAGCTGGCTGCAGTCAAATGAACTCCATGGGATAGTTACCAATAATGTGTTTAAGTGGACCACTGCATTTGCTATTGCAAGTATGTGCTAAGTTAATTATTTACTGTACAGTATTGTACTGTACAAGTATTAGTTGGCAAGAAGTTGTATTAAAAAAAAAAAACTGCAGAGAAAACCGATAGCCCGCCATTAAGTTGCGGGAGAGGCGATAGTGACGCTGCTGCACATACCACAGTACCAGACGTAAAAAGACAAAAAACAATTAAACGGACTGTCACGTGTTGTCATCGATGGCTTCTTAATCGCGTGCTAGTCGGCCGACATTTTATGCGTTTGTCTTTAAATATCCACCGATTCTGATTCTGAGGTTAGTGATCTAGTCATCTGTGGTAGTAAACATAGTGTCAGATACATAGTGTATCTGTGTATCTGTCTCATCTCCATACTCGCTCATGCAACAATGGGAGTGGTAAAGTTTGATTAGGTTGTCACACACCACACGCCAGTATTGGTGTGCGAATGTCACCAAACAAGCCGTGTGCGATGTTTATCCAGTCTGCCATAGATATGCCTACTATTTCCTACACACTGCGGTGTACTGTCTTGACTTTGCGAGGAAAGTCTCACGATCAGCTATCCTAATATGGGCGTGTAGATCAAAATCCTTTAAATTCTGCTAAATCTTATATACAAGCATTTTAGGTGCTAGAAACAAATAAGGTGTTGACGTGAATAAAATACTTTAAAAAACGCGATTGAACAAACGGCTTCATCTTGAGTCTGTTTTGATTTCTATACTAACGGACGTATAACTATTAAGTAACAGCACTTATAACTTTTTTTTGTTTTCGCATGCTTGGTCGTGGTTTACTGTGACACAGTGGGATTTTTCACACCAGTGTGGTTTTTGCTGACCTAAATAAATGTTCTATACTTTGCGGTAAATTTGTTAGATATGACACCTTGTACACGGATTATGACTGTTGAACAATGCAGTATGTAAACTGGGGAGACTGATTGGAAAGGCAAAAGCTGTCCCCACAGGCCACTTTCTATCAACCTGGATTTGCTGTTGGCTAGTATTAAATCCATATAAGTATTAATATAACTAATAAGTAGTCTAATTTAAGTCCCATCTGTTCTAGTCATTGTATTTCTATGTGTTTTTTGGCTTCTCCCATTGTCCAAATTCATTTTTTTATGAAGAACATCCCCAGAAGGCTGCTTTTTTTTTGTTGCCAAGGATACTGTGGCCGTTTATGATGGGGTTATGAGCTGGCTGACTCGTCGGCTCCTTGTAATTGTTTAGGCTGGTGCAGAAAGCCAAAGGCCACGAACTCCGTCACACTCCGTCTTGGTGACCTCTGGATGCCAGTGAGTCACACAGCTGAAATGCCAGTTTGACCTCAGAGCTCAGGCACTGTCCTCGTCTGCCGGAGATGTCCGAGGATTAGCATAGTAGTCCGGCTGTGAGCATGCAGGCGGTGAACCGGCAGTGAGGTGGAGACGGGAGCCTGTGAGGCTCAAAATGACAGGTTGGGGGTTTGTTTTCCTCCTTGACCAGCATCCTGCCCGGTGTGGAGAGGAAAAGCGTCAGGATGCTTTTTTGAACCAAGCTGGCAGGAAGGAAGGGTTGCCGGCGGGAGGGGGAGAATGTTTTTTGTTTTCATGCCATTTGTTTGCGTGTGTATTTTGGGTAACTTTTGTCTCAGGCTTTGTTTAGCAGGGAACTTTCAATTTGCCCATAGAAAATATAGCTTTGGTTATTTGTTAATCGGCTAAATGCTTACAACTGTCAGTCCATAGGCACACAAACTTTCCTTGGCTCACTGACCCTGTGCAACTAGGTTAGGTTATTATTCTACTGAAAGTGGAGGCCAAACTCTGGCTTTAAGTGGCAACACACATCGCGGTTACACTTACGTATTCATTAAGTTTTAAATACAGAGGCAATTTTTTTTTCTCAAGGGGAAAACGGGAAGGGAGGTACACAAATGCCCCAGCGCAGAGCACAATATTTATGCTCAGCCCGTCCAACTACTGTGAACAGACAATGTGACAAAATGTGATCAGACAATATACAGATGGAACAATTCGTTATTATTGACAAGGTTGTGGTTGGCCGCAGCACATTAGAAAGTGTTATTGTATCCGTATTGTGGTCTATCAGAGAGTCCTAGCAAGAGTCAATTGATTTTTAGTTCCAATTCAGCCTGTCATTCAGTTATAATAAGCTAGTGTTTTTCAGATTCAGCCTGTCATTCAGTTATAATAAGCTAGTGTTTTTCAAATTCAGCCTGTCATTCAGTTATAATAAGCTAGTGTTTTTCAGATTCAGCCTGTCATTCAGTTATGATGGTTTTATGCTCTTTTTAAAAAAAATCAGAGATATCTTTCAGTACTAAAGCTGTGTTTGTTGATGGAACGGTGCAGATCAAGCAGGAATATTCAACACAGACTTCATACAATGGGCTGGATGCGAATCAATAGGCAGTTCTTTCCAGTGGTTCAGGTGTGCTGTCTTTCATCATGTTGTTTAATGCTTGCTTGTGTGTGGAGGACTCACTCCTGGTTATGCTGCTTCACAGTGGATGCTTTGATGTTTTTCCTGGGGCCTTCTTGCCTCTATCACCTTACACAACATGTTCCAGTGATCTGCTTTCATCGATGGTTCCCATCAGTTTCTAGCCATGCTCGCACGACTTCTCCTCGTGCTGCGTGGTTCCTCGAGGTGTCCCTTGTTTGTCAGGGCTTGAAATATCCATGGATCTATACATTTCTTTGACGGTCATGCATTTGCTGGGGACAAATCGTCATTGTCAGTGTCTCACGGCCGACTTCACTTCCTTATGCTAGCGTGACACATTAGATATTTTTTAAAAGCAACAAAATTGACTTCTGACGTGAGCCGATGACTCGGGCTGTAGATGCTGTCGTCCTTCACTGCAGAATGCAACAGTTCATCGGGTCACACGCTTTACGTAACTCGCATATGATCCTTGGTGTTGTGCTGAGGGCCCAGACAGGCAATATTTACATCTCTGTGTTTTTATTGCATGGAGATTCAATAAATCATGCTGTGCTTGGCACTGAATCTAATGTGTGACAGTATGGCGCTTTAAAAACAAGCACAAGAATGGAAATATTTGAGTGAAAATTATTTTTTGTCCTCGATCTCTACTGCATGGGGGGGAGGGGTTTAGTAATCCTTCTTGTTCTTGAACTGGCCAGACATGAAGTGGATAAAACGGTGAGCTGATTATTGTGTGATTAGTCTGTGAATTCAACGGTACTAGATTTCACAATATGCAGATAACAATTTTTTTTGTTTTTTTTGTTTATTAAAGATCCCCGTCTTGGTGCTAGGGTTTATCAGCTTTTTTGTCTTGACTTTTGCCATATTGTCAACCGTGGTCACTGTATCCATTTACCGCTTTCCTGATTTGGGTCCTCCAGCAGACTCTATATTGCCACTTAGTAAGGATCATGATTTACAGTACCTACCCTAGCGATAGTGGGTTCCTGTTGTGCCTCTTGGGTACCTCTGAATGATCAATGTCTTAACAAACACTAGCTTAAGTCACAATGTCTACTCATCCATCAGCCTACTTGCCTAAACATGTAAATGTGTCTTTATGCCAAACTAGGACATAGATTAATCTGCCGAGTCAAGATCTCTCTCTGTCTACAGTTTAGATCCAATCAATGCACGCTGCACCATGGACAGTAAGGAAAAACTCCATCAGCACATTTAGCTTTCTGCTGACAGTTTGATAAAGACATCTGATCTGGCATGTGAGTGACACACGCATCTTCAATATGTTTCCACACACACTCACATGAAACAGTTCTGGATCCACGGCTGTCTCGCTGCTGAATCGTGTAATTTACCCACCGTTAGTTCCGGATTGAGGGGGTGTTGATTATATCTATGAAAACTTCATAGGGTTGTTTCCTATTCTGTGGGTCTTCACATTCTTGTGCTGATCTAGAGCTCCTGAATGTGAAGTTAATTTCCTTGGCCATCTCGTGTATGTGTCTCTAAAGTGTAAATGTTATTCTTACAGCATGCTATCATGATCTAGGCCAGATATTACCTGTCTTTTAATTTCTTTTACTGTAACTGCTTGTTGATAATACTTTTTAAATTTGAGTTTGTGAAAGGGTTTAATAATAACGTATTAATGTTTGAAATGAATCAAGAAGACCTGCTGTTATTGTGTGATTTTCTGTGTAGAAAAGAACATGAGCATCGATGTGCTTTCCAATTTACTACCTGTTCTGTCTGCTTGGAGTTTTGAAAGAAACAGACACACTTTCCTGAACATCTTAATCTATTAATATTTTCTTCTTTCTTCTTGTATATGTAAGAAGCAAACGGAAGACATTCTGACTGCTATTACAAAGCACCTTGCTTTTTGTATTTTGACCAGTTTTTTTAATGTTTGGAGAGAGCTGATATAGGCCTAGTTATCAAATGCTTGAAATGGAAACATTTAGTCTTTGCTGATCATGGTTGATTGTAGGTGTGTGAGATATTGAAGGTGTGTGTGTGAGGAATTTGTCTCAGGATGGCTACAGTGGATCACCCAGAGGGGTTAATGGACATCAGTCTAGGTTTGTGGTGGAGCTTTACCCTCCAGACAATGAGACCTAGGCAGAACAGCTGAATTTAGCTTGTCATACCATATGCTAACATTGGCTAATGGCTTTGCCCACTGGGCTGTGCAGGGTCTGATTAAAGAAATGGCTGACACGTCCCCTGTTCTGAATGGCATAGACCAAGCTCAATTCAGGTGCAGCGTTTTGTTTGTAATGGATGCTATTGTCAAAAGGAAAGCCGCATTCATCTCACTGCTGCCAACAAATATTTGTGACTGACTTAAGTGTTGTGTAATATCTTGGTTGGAAGATAATGGAAAATAAACGATTTGCTGACATCTCGTTGATTTTAGAATTCTGCATGCTCCTTGGCCGTATATAAAACAACCATGTCCATTGCCTTGGAATGTATTTCTTTTGAATTGTCTTCACTGCGCTGGTTGTGTTGCTGGTCCATCTTCTGCCTGACAGTTCTTGCTGTCACTGCCCACAGATAGATGATGGCCGTAATAAAAGATTAACTTAGCCTAACATTGTTATTTGGCAATGACTAATCCTGTTGCTCTTGTGGCATTTATGGCTTCCTGTGCCCTGCACTGTGGGTTGTATTGAAGTTGTTGGTTATCCATCTATTTGAAATCCTATCTCTGTAATGTCCCCTGAGGCATTGTTTGACCTCTGACCTTGTCTCTCTTTGTACCATCCAAAAACATGTCTGTTCTTTGCCAGGCCTCATCATACACCAATTCTCCCTGGAATGCATGACAGTACCCCCCCCCCCCTACCATTTTTGTGAATTACGGCCTTGGTCGAACCTTTTAACTGCTCCAGCCTCTGCTGCCAGGTTGCCAACCTCAACATTAGCCGGCGCCATTGTGCCTCTACAGTCCAGCTTATTACAGCGTTTACTCCTCAGACCGGGCCCTGCTTGAAGCCCTGGCAATGTGATAACCCGACTGCCTGCGCCTCCTCTACAGTCCGGCTTATTACGGCGTTTACTCCTCAGGCCGGGCCCTGCTTGAAGCCCTGGCAATGTGATAACCCGACTGCCTGCGCCTCCTCTACAGTCCGGCTTATTACGGCGTTTACTCCTCAGGCCGGGCCCTGCTTGAAGCC
>JACXGK010004785.1:0-36313 GCA_016801125.1 Novumbra hubbsi
CCCCCCCCCCCCTCCGGTTCCCCTCCACTACTGTAGTATACGCCCCCCACCCTCCGGTTCCCCTCCACTACTGAGGTTTATGTAACCCCTTCTTCCCTGCTGAATTATATGCCCCCCGGTTCCTCTCCCCTCCTGATGTTTACGCCCCCCTGCTTTTCCTCCCCTGTGCTTTCTCTTCCTCTTTAAAAAGAGGTAGTTCTGGGGGAGGATGGCCATTAACGGTAAGTATAATTGTAATGGCTGATGGGAAAGAGGGGAAGGAGTCCTACACCCCCCAGACTGCTGGTTGTTTGGCTGGGTCTTTTCCTTCTACAGCATTCTACATGGCTCACACTAACTGAATACTAGTAACTAGGAGAACATTTGGTCTCAATTCTGAGTCAGGGTTTACATCAAAATCTCCACCGGAAAACGGGAAGTGGTCCTTTCCGAAGTCTCAATTCCAAACAGTCATCCAAGAGCTGGAGCAGTTAAGCACTAGGCCTGAGCAAAGGGCCCATGAGGAAAGACAGTGCTTTTTTATTTGTCATAGTCAAGCTGTCCAACATAGACATACACTGCACTAAACAATGCATGTCTAGTTTATTGAGCATAAAGCTGTTGTTGTATTTTGCCTGATATAAGCCTGACAAAAACTGATCAAATATAATTTTGTATTTGAATTTATTTCAGATTTACTACAGACATGTCTGTGTCAGGACAATAGTGGCCTGTATACAGTTGTATAAAGTTGTATAGTTGTTTAAAGTCAGTAGTTAACCTATGCCCAATACATTTAAACTCAGTTCACTATTCCTGACATATACTCCTAGTGGAAATTCCCTGTCTTAGGCCAGTAAGGATCACCACTTTATTATTATCCTGATGCATTCTTATCCTGTAATAGAGTATTATTGTTTCTCCATTTGGAAGACCAATTTGTGGCTAAGCTTAAACTCACCGACAGATGTATTGTACTGTTGCTTCAATATATCCACAAAAGTTTTCTTCCTCATAATGCAATATTTTCCGTGAAGAAAAGATGGCATCACTCCTTCCTGCCGCATAACACCCCCAGAACATGATGCTGCCACCCCCGTGCTTCTTGGTTGGGATGGTGTTCTTCGGCATACAAACATCTTCCTAGTTCCTCCAAACATAACAAATATTATGGCCAATAATAATATAATAATAATAATATGGTTCAATTGTTGTTTTATCAGACCAGAGGACCTTTCTCCAAAAAGTATGATCTTTGTCCCCATGTGCATTTGCAAGCATTAATCAGGTGTTTTTAATGCCGATTTTAGAGCGGTAGTTTGTTAACGTGATGCCTGTGGAGTGGTTTAATAAATTCTACCTAAAATTATGTAAACTTCCAAATTCAACAGGTACTGTTGGCTGCCAATTTAGTCAGTCACTAAATCCATTCCCCTCTCTTTTCCAGATACTACTTCAAGAAGGCCAGTGATGAGTTTGAGTGTGGAGCTGTTTTCGAGGAGGTGTGGGACGACAGCTCAATGTTGCCCATGTACGAGGGCAAGATCCTGGGCAAGGTGGAGTGGGTGGACTGATGCCACCCTAGAACAATGGAAGGAGTACCCCTGAACCAAACCTACCCATGCACCCCTCATAAACACTCTGTTGTAACAGGGATATGTCTTTTAAGATAAGGACGGATTACCGAAGATGCTATGAAAGCAAGCTTATGAAGTATGCAGAAAGAAGATGGTAAAACTGAAAAGTCCTCCCCAACCCCAGGAGTTATGAGTATCTGAAATGTCAGGTCTGGATTCTCTATCCATAAGGACTCTTGGTTAGAGGATCTGAATGGGTGGGTCTGGATTCTCTATCTAGAAGGACTCTTGGTTAAAGGATCTAAAATGTTGTGGCTGGACTTGGAATGGGTTGGATGATGTGTTAGGGTTACCATTTGTGAATGACTCCTGCCCCAGTGACAGGAAAATAATACCTTAGTGTGTTCTAGAGGTGAAAGTTGGTTATGGTGCTTTTCTGAGCCTGACTCTACCAACAACCACAGATGTGGGTGATGCCATGTAAAGAGTTTATTCATTATTTATTGAAATCACTATGAAATAGATTGAATTGCCTCATGACCTTGTGGAAGGACAAGCTGCAGGAAGTATTAGGCAAAGTTGTCCCTGACCAATCCTGTTTCAGAGGTTTAAGTTCTGACCAATCAGTGATGTTCTGTGTTCCCATTCTGGAGTAGCACTGGTAACACGGTGCTGTTTCCTGTCTTATCTCAGTGCCTTCATGTTGCCCCCGCTTTGCACAGGGAAACCGCCCACACTACCCTTCAAAAGATCCCCCATTTTTCTTTTCGGTCCCAGAGCCCACTGTTCTCCAAATTGCAGAAATGATGCATATGCAGGAATGCACCTGACATGGGATCCTCATGTCCAGGCTCCCGAGCGACGTCAGAAGTTTGAGCGTATCCACTAGACACCACATGGAAGACGGTGAGAAAGAACCAGTTCCAGATCTGTCCTGTAAGACACTGGTTTCAAACAGGGAGGAACTACCAGTCCTGGATTTCTTCTTAGAAAAATGACTCCCATTATGTTAGTGGTGAAGGCTTGTGGTTGTGTTGGTTTGAGCAGAGCGTTCTGTGTACTGTTAACCCTTTGCCGGAGGAAGAGGTTAGATGATGCTAACACACTATGACCGTGCATCCCAAATGCCACCCTTTTCCCTATGGGCCCTGGTGAAAAGTAGTACACTATATATGGAAACGGGTGTCATTTAGGAGCCTAGCGTGGATTTTTTACTGAGTACAGTAGCTGTGCCTACATGGGTATGAACCGTGTTATGACCCTGATGTCAGGGTCACCCTCCCTTGATTTTCACAAGGGGCTTATGTTCAAAAGAGATTTTTATTATTATGCCTTTAGTATTGTTGGAATCATGTTTATTGTTCTATTATATTTTAAATTGCTTTTTGTGTTTTGGTTCCACTTGTATATAAACTGTAAATTATGCATTCTATTCTACAGAGCTCCATTGGAATGATGCCTGTGTACTTAATGTAATTATTATTATGAAGAGATGTAGCCTTTATTAAAAGTTTATATTTTTCAAATGAACTATGAATGCTTTCTGTTTCTTTACAACCATGAACAACCCAATTAACTCAATCAGGCTGGGTCTAAGAATGACACATTGACTATGCTATAGGCTACGCTATATTGTTTTTTGCCAAAGAATGATTGATCTTAGTCAAAATTGCATTAAGACTGAAAATATCTGGAATTGAAATGACAAGTATGAATTCTAATAAAAACTAGTTAGAAGTGTATAGCAACATGAAACGTCAGTTGTTCAATCAAATGGCAACTAACAATTAGAATACATACTATTACTTTTGAAATAACTACTTGTATCTAAAAAATGTTTACTAGTAAAACAAAAACGCTTACTAATAACAAATAGGAAAGTTAATAGTAGAATAAATACGAGTTGCTTTTAAGTCATGACTTGCAAGATCCAGTGAATAAATGGTAAAATGGCTTGGCTTTAAGGTTCTGGCTAAGGACACATTCACAAAATCTCCCAGCAGTCCTGGATTGAAATAGTGGAAAATCAATTGTAATATTTTAGCTGTATGGTCAGGCTATTTATTGACCGAACTTATTGTTTCTTGTGCTAGCTTCCAAAAACCGTAATTAACACCAAACTGTGTGTAATAATACATGCTTCATTCAAAACCAGAAGTACTTAATTGTTATTAAGCCAATAATAAGCTACAATAATACATTAAACTGTATTAAACTATTAGCAAGCCAGCAAATGTTTGCCAACAGTACAAGTCTGTCACTGTTGTCCTACGAGTTATTTAGCGATTGACTCGCGTTAGCTAGGCCTTCTAGTTAAAAAATGAGGCTACGTAGCTTTAAACGTAGCTTCGTTATTTATGCACTAGCATAAGGCGATCAGTGTTCCTTATTCTTGCGTGGCTTGCAGGTAAAGTTAGTGAATACCAAGCGGTGTAATAATACATGCTATTAAACCGTAGCTATATTAACGTGGGTGCAATTGAATTGTGTCTGGTCATTATGTGTTACACGATTCCCTTTGTGTTTGAGCTAACCGCTCCACCATTCTTACACAGTAAGTGGTTTCGGTTTAGGGTGTTAATTTGATTTTGCCATATTTTGAATATTGTTAGTGCTTTGGGCTTGTATTAACAAACCAACACCAGTCCTAGGTTTACATCCCTGAACGGTGATGTCAAACACACCTCTCATACTTCCTGTGTACCACAAAGTATGCTTAAATTGCACTTGCTGCAACACTTTTAGTTTACTTTCCTGTCTAAAATGTGATCACATAAACATTAAGGAATTATTTTAGGCAACTCACAGCTTTTATTTGAAAATAATATTATGATATTACTATACTGTTTTGAGTATAGAAGTATTTGTTAATTAATGTCTGTAAAAGTTATTTTCACTATGGGGAATTAATACAATTATATCTGAGTATAACTAATCAGACTGCACAACTGACATACCCAGAAAGGTACTGCTTCTTGAGGATGGTTACCACTCTTCCTTAACCCACACACTTCATTCTCCCTGTCTGTAAGCGTTCACTAGCTGACAGCGTGTCTTATACTGCAGCCTTTCATATTGAAAGGGCATCACGATATTGTTAAAATACCTTTTTCACTGCTTTCATCAGCAAAGGTCACTGAATACACTTGAAGAACCTTTACCATCTTCACAGGCAAGTTGCTGTTTTCAGACAGGCTTTATGGAAACCAAAGACTCTGAGAGCTGCTCTTTGTAAAAAGGGCTATTTTGGATAGGGTCATCCATTAAAATGGCTGGATTGGGCTAGATAACCTCCAGATAGCTATTCAAAAAATATACTTTGTTATTTAGTAGCTATAAAATATGGAGGTCAACAGGAATATTGAAGCATAGAGACCTGCTGTGTGAACTTCTATGGAGTGCATTTAGAATAGGACATGGAGGTATTATATCATAATTCTAAGTTTAAATCAATTCAATCAGAAGGGCAAAGGGTTACTTTGTGTTAACATTCTAACCTAGCATTATCCCATATAGCATCCAATTCCCTGTCCATGGCAATTGTGTCCTGTGTTGTTGGGTTTTTCTCAATAATACACGTTCGTAATGATTTTCCCAACCTATCTTTTCTCTCTCCAGTGTTTCTGCCTTCGTTCCCTCACTCTCTCCTCCTCGGTTTGTATCTGTTATGTTTTCTACAGATACAGCCAGTATCAGTTCTGTGTTTCAAGGCAAAGGAGAGATCAAACATTGTGTCGGCATGACAACAGTACTAAACAGGGACTGACAAGTCCATAACAGAGACGTTTATGTTTTATTTAAATGTTGTTTAACGAGATTAGTTGATTGAGAAACATTGTAAATATTCCATGGCATGAAGACTAAAGGCATTTAATTGTATGACAGGACAGTACACAAAAATATGATACAGCAAAAAATGTGTTGATACAAATGTACGGAATAATACCATATAGAAGACATACCCATGAATATAGACATTAAATAAACATTACAATTACACTAGCAGGTCACATTCAGATATGTATACAGATTTAAATGGGTGAAATAGTCAGACACGTGGTTGTATTTTTATTTAGTGAGATGATAGTGTCAAACATTTAAACAGTGGAGGTCTTCACAGAACAGGAGAGCAAAGAAAAACACAACGCATAAATACAAAAAACAACACAACATTTGAAAAAACGAACTCTTCACTGTCTGAAATTAACCAAGGTCTCAACCCCTTATCTCCCCACTAACTCAAATGTGGGGGACCTTCAAGTTGAAACTGTTCATTTTGCCACTTTCTGAATCCTCAGGCGTCCATGTCTTCACATCGCTGTTCCATTCAGACAATTACCCATGTAACTGTCTAAGAAGGAACTGGGCTGGCTTTGGACCCTGCCAGGTCTTGTTTGCATGAACACTTACTCACTCTCTGGTGTACTGATGTAACTCCCTTCATGATTGACAGCTGCTAGGGCCAGAGGAGCAGAAAGCTAAGAATCAAATCAGATTATTTTCGGATATTATTATTTTAGACCAAGACACCATTTACAATATTTACAGAACTCATGGAGAATCCAGTTCATCACTTACAAAGCTATTGTAGACATCATAACTTCTGCTTTTATAGTCATGTCTGGGTTGTTGACACATACTTTGTTTTTATTTTTACAGTAACGTCACAGTAAACAGTTGAACAATACAAGGCTTTCACAGATGGAATGGAATGAAGCACCATATCACAGGGATTTAACACAGCAGGAACTTAACTTTTAACTGATGTAAAATTGTTTAAAGAATATGCATTTTTTCCCCTCAAAGGTCTTTAAGTATTTTGGCACCCCTACGAATTATTAAAAAAGAATTACACAGAATACAAGATTTGGACATTCACGAATGGCAGAACCACATAATCACTGAATTGAAATTTAGAAACAGATCCATAGAGGCTACATAAGGAGAGAGCACTAGGGACACATGAATAATCTTCTGACCTCCTCTAGGTACAGGGAGTTTGGTTCCACATGGATGCCCAGCCTCTGGCAGGAAGACAGTTTTGAAAGATACGGACAGGCCAAAGACCACCGTCCTGGTGTGTTCACTTGTGCCCAAGGTTTCTGTGGGGGAAACAGTCACTTTCTTTCTCTGTCACAATCTTCACTCTTTTAGTTTTTCTCTCCACCACACAGACAACCCTGACTGTGTTCCCTTTGCTTCTCCCTCTGGTTCCTGTGACGCTGTCTCACTAGCTCATCTCAGGCTGGATAATACCCTCGTGACTAACACAGTCAGTTCAAGACACATTGGCACTCTTCACGGAATTGAGCAAAAGTAAATGCAAGTTACAAAAACTATGAGTCATATTCTGTGCTCAAACATAAGGGGGGGGGGCAGTATGTTTTCAGTACAACACAATCATTTATGAAACACAAAACAATGTATGATTATTTCGGTTTCTGGACCTGATATCAACAGCAAATCTATCAAATATCTTGACCAGATGAGTGGTCCAAGATCACACAAAAAATGAGTAATAGAATGAGACAGGCGAGACAGGTATAAAGAGGGAGACTGGTACGTAGAGGGAGACAGGTACATAGAATGAAACATGTATAAAGAGGGAGACTGGTACGTAGAGGGAGACAGGTACATAGAATGAAACATGTATAAAGAGGGAGACTGGTACGTAGAGGGAGACAGGTACATAAGATGAAACATGTATATAGAGGGAGACATGTATGTGGAATGTGACAGGTAGCTTGGACAGGACACATTTGATAGTTTTCCCATTTTAACAGATCTTCCCAGCTTTCCCGGGTGCTGCCGAGTCTCGTGGCTCTAACCGATGGGTCACAGCACAGACACGATATGCAGTTAAGTCAGACCGAGAACCGTGTTAGAAGCAGAACAGGAATTGCATGTGGAGAACAGGCAAGACCCCTGTAGTAGAATACCATATTGTAGCCCAGTATGTGCCTGTAGTTTACACTGGTGGTTTAAATGGTGTTTGAACTGAAGAAGTTAATGAGTGCCAAAAGTAGTATATTAGTCTCCATTGCTTTGAGACCTGAAGCTGGTTGAACCAGCATGGTTTCATCCGTTTGTTGCCTCTGGCATGGTGTGTGATGGGCACCCCAGGAATAATGAGAAGGGCCTGGCAGGAGAAGGCCACTCTTACACACAGGCATTGTGAGGGCTCGGTGGAGCTTGTGGGTGGGACTCACAACACCGCTGACTCACACACTATTTGCCAGCGATTTCATTGACCCTTTCACTGTTTCTTGGGGTTATCAGTATACAAAAGAGCACCACGATATGAGGACAATGCAAATTGGAATGATACCTTTCCCTAAACAGAAAGTTCATAATGACAGAATAGCTTACCACGGTGACTAGACCTGAAGTTAAGGAAACCATATATGCTAACTTAGTGAGCATGTGACGGCAGTAATAGGCTGATCCGGCATGTACATCGCCCACAAAAATGAGGTGGAAATTAAGTTGCACTTTCCAACCCCTCTACCAAATCTAAGACAACATTAGAAACACATACAGTACCAGTAAAAGATTGGACAAACCTGCACATTAAATGCAGCAGTCCATCACTCTCCCTGGCCAAGCACCCCTTACACAGCCTTGATGTGTTTTGGCATTCTTAATACCAACCGTAACTGTCGCAACACAACTGATTTGCTCAAATGCCTTAAATGCCACAAATAAACAATGAATTGAAATACATTACAGGTGACGACCTCATGAAGATTGTTGAGAGAAAGGCAGAGCTCAAATCCAAACTGTAAAATGATTCCATATGTGTTATTTAACACTTTTAATTTCTTCACTATTATTCCACAATGTGGTTCAAGGGCACATGTCGAGGTACAAGTAGGTTCGATGGTAAGCAAACAACTACTTATTGTAGTCAATGTGTTGGATGCAGGAGAAATAGGCAGGAGTGAAGAACCTAGCAACATTGACAAGAGTGAAATAGTTCTGGCCAGGCGACTGGGTCAGAGTGTGTTCGAAACGGCAAGGCGTGTAGGATGCTACCAGTCAGCCATGGCGAGTACCTACCAACCGTGGGACAAACCACAGACCGGCCACACGGTGTTGGATGCCAAAGGCTCATCCATCCCATCTGGTCTGCTGAACCCACTGAAGATCTACTGTGGCACAAGTCACAGAAAAACGAATGGTTACGGGAGGAATGTGTCACGACGCACAACGCTTCGCACCCTGCCGAGCATGAGTCTGCGTAGCTTGAGACTGGTCTGGTAGAGACTGGTCAGAGTGACCGTGATGCCCCCCTGACTACCGTCCAAAGCGCCTAAAAGGGGCATGTGAGTGTAGGAACTGGACCTGGGAGCAGTGGAAGAAGGTCGCCTGGTCCGATGAGTCCCGTTTTCTTTTACATCACACTTGGACGACTGTATACGGGCGTGCTGTTTACCTGGGGAAGTGATGGCACCAGGATGCACTGTGGGAAGGCGACAAGCTGGTAGAGGGAGTGTGATGTTCTGGGCAATGTTCTGCTGGGAAACCCTGGGTCTGGGCATTCAATTTAACATGCGCCACCTAACTTCATTTGGTTGCAGACCAGGTATACCCTGTCATGGTATGGGTATTACCCCATGTAGCGTAAGTTGTTCATGGTTAAAATGCTATTGCAGTGAATTGTATTTTTGCCAAGAAATTGACCAGGTTCATTAATTCCAATCGTAGCTCGTTCATATTTTTCTGGGTGCATATTCCAGGAAATATTTGATATCTGTGAAATCCTGGGTCATGTTATTTATTGTTCCCTGGCCCAAAGATATTTTAAAGTTTTTTTGGGCAGATTCATGTATGCAGATTATTCAATGTAATATTAACATTCAGAGACAGGACCTCGAGGAGCTCTGATCATCTTACTACATACAGATAACTGAGGCCAGTGAAGGACCAGGTAACAACAGCTCTTGGGGTGTGTGTTTGTAAAAATCCCTCATGCACACATGGTGTGTGAGTCAACTAGGACTGATTTAGAAACTAAATTTAGGCCTGCTTCTTTTCAATTTCAGAATCAAAAGAGCTTGGTCCAGACATTTAAGAATCAAAAGCGAATGGTCTAGATATTTCAGAATCAAAAGCGAATGGTCCAGACATTTCAGAATCAATAGTGTATGGTCCACATTTCAGAATCGAAAGGGGATGGTCTAGCATAATCTCAAGATCTTTCCTAGAAAACTGTAGGGGAACAAGGGAGGGCCTTCACTGCCTGTAGGTACAGAGAATATCCCTGGCTAGAGTAGTAATGTATTCTGATTGTATTATTGTTTGAATGTATGTTTGTTACAATTAAGCTTATTTAGATGAGTTAAGAATTTAAAGAACATCTGTGTTTAAATTCTCTCTCAGGAAGTCGCACTCTGTCAACCTCAGGAATGTGTGACTGACCATTGGCAATAGAAGTTGTCGTGGAAGAGTGGTCTCTGGTATACAGAATTAACACTTTGTTCTGGGTAGACACGCCTATCTTGTATATATTGGTGAGACCATTTAATGATGAGATGTTCTTTTTTATGGGGACGCTATTTTTAGGTAATAAGTGCATTTCTGTATTTGCTGTGTGTTTACTCACTCAAATACACACACACTTTTTTCTATTCTTGTTGGGTCCTAACCTTCATATGCTTAAACTTAACCAAGCCATAATGCCTAATTGGTAATCCCTAGGCTGCACCTAAAACTAATGGTTTGAGAAACGTCATCTGTGTAACTTTCTAAAATAATAATTAAAAAAAATGCAGCAAAATGTTGTGTTCAAATATTTTATAAAAGGACTTTAGTCAATTCACTGATATTCGTTATCCATTACAAATTCTCAGGGCTTTATTATAATACAAGTAGTATTAGATTATAGAATACATTTTTGTAATTTACGTTTAGTCATGTAATTTAAAAATAATAGAAATAAAATGTTGCTGATGCTTGGTCATATTTGGTTATTTAGTTCGATCATAGCTTTAGTTTTTAAAAGCCCTAACCCAGATATGCCACTGCTCCCATTCTAGCAGATGTAGATCCCATTGTAATAATTACAGCCCGACACAGCCCCACTGCTCAATTATTTGCACATTTTAACTAAACTGCTTATAATATAGCATTCAAAATGTCTTTTCTATAAAGTTTACTTAATTCAAAGTAATTCAGACATATTTCATTGTAGTTTTCACCTTTGATGTTTGTTACACATCATCGTTTTGAGGCAGACAAAGAGTAGACGGACGAGGGAAAGTCCCAAAAGCAAGAACTTAAAGAGAAAACAAAGAGGGAGGGCTTTAAAAAGTGGAAGTTGTTTGCAAAAAGAAACGGTTAGAGGGAGTTAGCGGTTAGCAGAAGAAGTACCTTTATCTCTTTCTATCTATCCATCTATTGTATCTCCTATATCTTTTTATATATATTTCTTCTATCTTGCCCATGCACTGGGTGTGGGTTGGAGTAAACAAATTCTCCCACCCACAAAAATTGTGCAGAAGGAACTGTAGAGCTGTGGGAAAGACTGGAACACTATTGAGGGAATATTTTTGAAGGCTTTCTGTCCAGAAGCATGAATGTAAGCTTCTGCTGGTCTCCTGTTTAAAAAAAAATAATGGTCAAGATCAGGTTACAAACAAAGGAATTATGATGCCGTCATAAAGCCTTTAAACCCTCAATAGATGCTTTATGAATAATTTACAAATCCTTTGTAATGTTATATTTCGTTCCAGTGTTTCCAAGTATTCTAGCTATACAGTTCTGAAATCGTTTGATATCACGGGTTAATCCTCAGCAATAAATCAGCACACAAATTGAGATGTTGTTTTCTGATAGTTGAAAGCCAGAATGAGAAGCCTTCAAAGAGACAATACAGCATTTAGCAGGACTCTGACACTGAACATCAGAGCCTTGCATGACTCTCACTGTGCTCAGTGTTCTCTGAACCTTGGCTACCTTTGAACGCTTGTTATTTGGATAAAAAGGAAGACGTCAAGCGGAAGAATCTTAATGACGAGGCTTTGCTTTGCCTTGAAGAAGTTAAAATTAGTATTTAAAAGGGGAGAAATTCAAAGGCAGGAGCATGAGAAGAGGGGAAGAAGGGCTAAAATGTTGGAGCTGCCGTGTTAAAAGGGAGATGGGAGATGAGAGATACTAGTGTCTGACTTTGGTGTCACTTCAAAGGGCTTGGAGCTTTAAAGCAGCCAGCCAGGGCTCTAATGCTGAGCAGGAAGACTGCTGTTGTGACTGGGTGACCTGGGACACTTGGGGAGAGCTGGGGACAGAGGGCACATGGCCAGGGTGTGTGTGTGTGTGTCTGTCTGTGTCCTTGATGTGTCTTTGCCTAATTTTGCCTTTGATAGTATTCGGTCTTCATGACTGTGTGTTTGAATGGCATCATGTCCGCGTGTGTGTGTGTGTGTTTGCTTTCTAACCCTTTCAGGATAATGTTTTTTCAAAATGTCTTGACATCACAAGGAAACATTATCCATGTTTTTTTCTAAAATGCCAATATTGACATTGGCTACAACGATTGTCACACAAGGAAACATTACCTAAAGAAATATTACCTGAGTAAATATCGTCTGCTTCTTCTAAATGTTTTTTTTTTATGTTTGTGTTTAGATTTAGGGTAAGGTTATGTTGTGGTGGGAGTTTGGTTAAGGTCATGTGCGTATCTATATATGTTTCTAGGTACAGTACCAGTTTAAACTGGACACACCAACCTATTCTTCCTATTGATGTACTTCAGTTTTTTTTTGCAGCAGCAGCAGTTTCAAGGCCTGATTCACACAGTTGATGAACAGTTCAAGTTGAGATGTGTCTATTACTTATACTTAAAGCTGTGACGGCTTAAAATAAGTCGAACCAAGGCGCAGGAGATTGAGTCCGGTCTTTTAATCTGACCAATAAGTAACAGTTGTCTACAGAGCGTAGTTCAAGGCAAACTGCTACTGCCGATGAACAGTAATACAATAAGAACATACAAGTCCAATACAAAATGGCGGCACAAAGCCGACAGCTCAGCACAGCAAACAATAACGGACAAGGACTGGGGAGACAAGGAAGGTAGCCACTAATGAGACAATAGGGAACAGGTGCGGGAGCAATCACAGTCACGCTGCGTTCACAACACAAGGGAAACATGGAACACGGACGGCGGTAGCAAGAAGACGGGCAGCAACGAACGCCAGAGCCCACCTGTCCCAGGAGTAGGCACGTCCCCAGACTGTGACGTGACAAAAACATTTACTGTCTATTACTTATTCTGTGTAAATCATTTATTTGGGAGTTAGTTGCCAATTTCCATTCCTGTGGCGTTCCTCATTAAGGACAGATTTGTTAAAACAGTTGATTTTGTGAATGCACTTGAAGAAACGTTAAAAGTATTTTAAATGTTCTGGATTGAGTGGCCTTTATGTTTTAAATAAATTATGGACTGTATTTTCTCTTAGTTAAACGGTTCTTGCTATAATATGGGCTACTTCATTACAGACAATATTGGCAAAATTGGCAGAAATGCATTAAGAAAGAAATTCCACAAATTAACGTTTAACAAGGCACACCTGTTAATTGAATTCCAGGTGACCACCTTATAAAACTGGATGAGAGAATGCAAGGAGTGTGCAAAGCTGTCATCAAAGCAAAAGGGAGGCCACTTTGAAGAATCTACACTTTTTTGGCTACATGATTCCATATGTGTGGCCATAGATTACTGCCAAAATGTTTGTGTTCACAGCAAACAACTCCCACGTGTAAACAGTGATCCGTGAATACACAGAATACCGAAATGTATACCGTGAATCCTAAATTCACAGCAGTGGATCCATAATTGTAAACCATGATTTATATCTACACAAGGTTACACTTACAAATGCGTAGTTGGAAACGTAAAAACAACAAATACACAAATGTAAGTTGCTATCCACAAACAAATAGTACCTGACTCACATTTCTAAAATAGCATTTGTATAAATTCAACCAGACACTTTTGTGCAAGAATTGTTGTGTGATTTTGTGGATCAAGTTGTGTGCGTGATTTGGTTTACATTTGTGCTGTGAATTTTGGCAGTTACGTTCCGCTTTCAGGTCACAAGTCACAGGTCAAAGATCCACAAATGTGAGTTAGACCTAGTCGACCTCTCGTAATGTAGTCAAATATTTTGGTGACTTCCAGCCAATAATTTAATCACAAAGTGATGACATCATCTACTGTTTGCTGCTCTGTATTTACGTATCATGGTTTACCTACAGTAAAGGTTAAACGTATATCATGGACTACATACTAATTGGATAGAACCACTCTTCAAATTAATATCCATAGGATTCTTAAAAATATTGTGGATTACTTAAATGGGTTATAAAAAAGACATATAGGGGTTCCCCCAAGAACCTGTGAAGGGTTCTCTAGAAACTATTTGATTTTAACGTGCATTGCAGCCAGACCTATTATTGCTTTGATCCTTCTCTACTTTTCTCAATACTTGGCCTGTGTATTTCTGACATCAGAGAAGATGTGGCTGGAAGCTCATTCTTTCATTACTCCTTCATCGAGATAAAGACATGAGAGTCAGAAACACATTCCTTAGCCTCAAAGAGAGAGTGATGGAAAAAGAAGTGTCTTATAGTTATTTCTTTAAAGGGAAAGTCCATCACTAGACACAATTTTTATTTTGACGTAATTACACAATTATGAATATCGGAGGTGTTTCAGACATAATTATGAATATTGGAGTTGTTTCAGACATAATTATGAATATCGGAGGTGTTTCAGACATAATTATGAATATCAGAGGTGTTTCAGACCTAATTATGAATATCGGAGGGTTTTGCAGATATAATTATGAATATCGAAGTTGTTTCAGACATAATTATGAATATCGGAGTTGTTTCAGACATAATTATGAATATCGGAGTTTTTGAGATTACATAATAATCACTACTGCTGATTGACAATTGCTATATAACCTTTACAAATTTTGATTGTTTTTTTTACTGTTGTACACCATAATCAGCCTGGTGTTTAAGGAAAACCCTCTGTGTTCTATTCACTGGCCTGTTCAATCCAGAGTGCCTCCGGTCCTGTTTAGGGTCCTCACACACATACATCCATACACCACTGCCACATGCATTATACTGTGAATTAGCAATAAACACCAGCTCATTAGCAACCATGACCAGACTGCACCTGCCTGTAATCAATGGAGTTGAATGAAAGCTGTAACCTCATCAAGACAAACAGAATGTACAGTATGTGTGTAACGCCCTACAGAACATGTGCTTGGCCTGATAACATTTTTCTATGGGTTGGGATTCTGTCCACTGCCCAGTGGGAGAGTGGTGAGGGAAACATCGGGTGGCTTCCTCTGTTTCACGCCCAGTCACGCCCAGATCCTGCTTTGTGCTTTGATGAATGACTTGAAACCCAGCTCTATCTACCGTAAATGTCTTATTCCCTGAGAAACTAAAACTAAACTGTAAAAGGAAGACATAAAACAGCAATCCAACACACCTATTGTTTTTTTACGTTTTAGAAGCGATACGGTTAATAACTTTTTAATAAAACAAGACCATTTGAGGATGGCGCTGGGGTTTTTAATGGTTTGTGTGCACACGCACGTGTGTTTTTTTTATGGTTTGTGTGCACACGCCCCGTGTGTGTTTTTAATGGTTTGTGTAGACACACACGTGTGTGTTTTGAAGGGTTTGTGCCAACATTCAGTTTAGGCTGGTGAGATAATTCCAGTTCCGATATTACCACTTGGAAGTCTATTTCAGCTGTTCACAGGCCCCTATTTGACACTGACTATACTTGCTCCCGTGGTGAATTGGCATCTGCCTAGGGAAAAGCTAGTCCCGTGCCTTCATGTGCTAAGGAGAAGTCAGGGAGGATAACGCGTGTGCTGATACCATGCATACAAGTCAGATTGATGACAGTATTAGACTGAATGGATTTGAATGTCTTTCTTCTGCTTCCTTTATCTCCTCCTCTCCTTCAGTCTGTTCATGTTCTCTGACCTATTCATCCTCCTCTCTGTTGTTTTGATCTCTCTGTTCTCTGCTGGCATTGTGGTTAATGTACAGCTGTTAACCAGGCCTTTCCTGTGATGAAGTTTTAATGTGACCATGCATTGTGTGACAGATGGCTTGTGTTCCTTGTCTTCTTTTCTCTCTCTCTCTCTCTCTCTCTCTCTCTATCCATCTGCGTGTGAATTCAAATCGTATCGCTTTCTTGCCATGAAAAACATTTCCATAAATATCGCCCAAACTATTGTAAACAATTGAATTGAGCAACACTGTAAACAAATAATAATAAAATAGAAAATAGTTGAATCTTCTTTTTCTGTCATGTGACTTTTTAACGATCTGTGAGCAGTACAGCACGGTTCCTGTATATATACACGGAGTGAAATAATTTGTTGAGTAAAGCGTTTAAACTTTGACCAACAGTCCACTGATAAGAGATAGAGTGCTTTGTGGAAGCTTCAAGTAGGATTGACGGGAGTTTTGAATGTCCTCTGTGTGCTGTAGCATACTTGTGAATCCTTCCAGTGGCCTTCTGCTCCTTCTACTGGGCATGGAACAAAACCAGCTGGTTTCGTGATTATTCCACACTTATCATCACTGTTTACATTAGACCACCTAACCTGAATCATTGATGGACTACCTCAACTTGTCTTATAAGAAATGCTAGATACAGTTTTTCCAATTAAAAAGGTTTTGCACCAGTGAGACTTGATGGGTTTCTTGGTCACTCTGCTTAATGAAGGGTGGACTACATTTATGATCATAGCTTCCTCTCACCCCCCTTTACCCTTTAATACAGACACTAACTGTATTTTTCCTGGAATGTTTAGAGAGGGGTCAGATGGGGCACAAAATGGGGGGAGAGAAGAGACCAAAGGACAGAGAGGAAGTGGAGGTTCAGTTCTTTATCCTCCTTTTGTCTGCTAATGGGAAGAAAGGAGTATGACAGGATGGCAGAGGGAATGAGGGTGCCGGGAAAGAGACCACTGAGAGGCCTCTCTGCCAACTAAAGGGGGAACAATTTGTTTGGATTATTTGGGCCTGTTTGTGTGTGAGCAGGGTATGTGTATACTCTGGCCAGGGTGCGCTCTGTGTATTTCTGATGAAAGTGATCGGGCATCATGTGCCAGCATGGGGCCCTGCTGCTGATTAAAAATGTTAATGTCCCCTGCCGGGTCTTTGATGTAGGGCCTGGGCAGCACAATGCCAGGGAAGGTTATGGAGGGCCCATGTAATCCTTTCTGCGGGCTGGGGGGAGGGGGTGGCGGTGGGGGGCCAGAGGGAGACACCCAGCCGTGAGCCCTGACAGTCACAATCAATCATGTCAGGGGTGCGTCATGCACGCTGTGCTGGTGTAGGGGGTAACCCCAAATGTCATGTTGCACTTTAATTAGCCAGTCCACAGTCTGTGTAGTTATGTTTAGGTGATGTCTACATGTGTGTCTGTCTGTGTTCATAAATATATACATATAGATATATATACACAACGATCAGCCATAACATTATGACCACCTGCCTAATACTGCGTAGGTCCCCCTTTTGCTGCCAAAACAGCCCTGACCCGTCTAGGCCTGGACTCCACTAAACCTCTGAAGGTGGGCTGTGGTATCTGGCACCAAGACGTTAGCAGCGGATCCTTCAAGTCCTGTAACTTGTGAGGTGGGGCCTCGCATCGCCCAAAGCAACACATTGCCTCCGCCGGCTTGCCTTCTTCCCCATAGTGCATCCTGTGGCCATGTGTTCTCCAGGTAAGCGACTTATTCAGCAATTTAACCTAGGCTTGATTGTCTGTTGGTTCGGACCACACGGGCCAGCCTTTGCCCCCCACGTGCATCAATGAGGCTTGGCCACCCATGACCGTGTCACAGGTTCACCGCTTTTCTTTCCTTGGCCATCACAATTCGGCTTTTGTCCAAGTGGCTCAGATCCTTATGCTTGCCCGTTTTTACTGCTTCTAACGTGTTGCCTAATATATCCCACCCACTGACCCAGGTGCCGTGATGATGAGTTTATCAGTGTTATTCACTTCACCTGTCAGTGGTCATAATGTCATGGCTGATCGGTGTATGTACGGAGTTGTCTGAGGAGAGCAGAAAGAAAATAATAGACACCCAGACTGAGGAATCAACCATTCGAGTTGATAAGCACGTCTATTAAGATATCGTGACAGGTATGTTATTGTCAAATAAAAGATATAACCAATATTTCACAGCTTATGTACAACACCACACATGTTACTCACCTCAAGATTGTTATTGCTTTTAATGAGCAAAAATGTTCCTACTTTGCACCACCAAGCAACACAGAAACAGCCTCATCCTACATTAAAAGTTGAGGCTGCTTTAGTGCTAGCTATTGAGTAAAATAATTATACAATTGAAAAAAAGCCAAATACAGCATACCCATTTTCTGGTGTCTTATTAACAACAACATCCATGGTATTACAGTTACAGGTCTTTCACAGGTTTGTTTTGTGATTGGCCGCTATGGAAATCTAAAAGAAGGCCATCGACGGCCGCTATCGGTTCTAGAGGGTTAAGAAGTTCAAGGTCCATGGAACTGGGCGCGGCCGCAAGTAGAAAATCAACCCCAGATTGAACCGAAGGATAGTGCAAATGGTAGAAAAGAACCAAGGATTACTGCCAAAATAATACAAGCTGAACTCCAAGTTGAAGATACGTCAGTTTCAGATCATACCATCTGTCACTTTTTGAGCGAAAGTGGGCTGCATGGAAGAAGAGTCAGGAGGACTCCAATTTTGAAATTGGAATTTGCTAAAATCCATATTGACAAGCCACAATCCTTCTGGGAGAATGTCCTTTGGACAAATGATTCAAAACTGGGGATTTTTGGCAAGTCACATCAGCTCTATGTTCGCAGACTACAAAATGAAGTATTCAAATAAAAGAACACTATACCTGCTTTGAAACACGGAGGAGGCTTGGTTATGTTTTGGGGCTGCTTTCCTGCGTCTGGCACAGAATCTGTGCCCTTTATGGAATGTCTACCTTGACGTTTAGAGGCCCATAATCAGCAACCAATAGTCCAGTGTTCCAATGGCATGTTGTGTTTGCTAATCCAAGTTTATCCTTATACATCCTTAAAAGGCTAAATAATCATTTCAAAACCATTATGCAATTATGGTAGTATAGCAGAATTTTTTTTCTTATTATTACCCAAGAACTGTTTAGGGAAGAAGCAGTCAGCTGGTATTCTGTCTATTATGAAGTGGCCAGTACATTCACCGGTTCTCAACTATATTGATCAGTTCAGGGAGCAGCTTGACAGTATAGTATGTAAGAGGTGTCCATCAAGGCAGTCCAACATGTGGGAGGTGCTTCAGGTCAACAAATTCACTAGAATGCCAAAGGTCTGTAAGACTGTAATTGAGGAATCTTTGATGAAAGCAAAGTTTATTAATTCAATTAAAAACTGTTATTTGTAACCTGGTCAATGACTATATTTTTCCTATTCAACTACTTTCATTAATGTTTTCAGGGAATACAAAGAAATGTCTTAGTCAACCCCAACTTTTGAACGGTAGTATTTGGAATTCCAAAATGGTGGCACTCTAAGAGTTTTATGTTCAGGTTTGACTTTATAATATTTTTACTTTCTCACTTTATTGTTCAAATTTTTCTTTTTTTATGTTATTTAATATCTATATTACAAAAGGATAGTACAGTTGATAGATTAAGTGAAACTGAATTAGAGGTATTGTTATTGATTACTTTTCACATCTGCTCTTTGGATTCACCGCAATGAAATGACCATACTAAAAAAAGTAGGATTTGTTGACTTCAAAAAATGTAATCTCCTGCAAAACTTTTCCCCACTGCCCTGCTCCCTCAGGTATATTTGGTTTCCCTTAGCTGTGTTGCCTATACACTCAACTCAGAAATAGCTAGTGGAAGGTTCAACCTAGTTATAAGTCCTGACAGTACAAAGAGTACTGTGCATGTGTGTGTGCACGTGTGTAAGAGACAGTTCAGACATGATGAGAACAGGTGTCTCTGTGTAGCTGCGAGGACAGGGACAGGAATGGAGTGATTGGGTCCTGGGAGAGCGAATGTGTGGGCTGTCTGCCTGGCATGAAACAACCGGTTACCCTTCTTTTCCCTTCTTCTCTGTCTTCTTTCCTCTCCTCTCTTGCACACATCAGGGGAGGACAGGAATGCAGGAGCGGAGAAACAACAACAGGAGCAGTCCTTCTGCCTGGAGCTGTCTGGGAGTCGGGTTTCGCCTAAAAAAACTTGGGACCCTGAAAACGCACACACTAACCCACACATGTAAGACACTCATGTAGGCACACACTCACCCACACATGTAAGACACTCAGGTATGCACACACTTACCCACACACGTAAGACACTAAGGTATGCACACACTTACCCACACACTTTAGAGACTTAGGTGTGCACACACTTACCCACACACGTAAGACACTAAGGTATGCACACACTTACCCACACACTTTAGAGACTTAGGTGTGCACACATTCACCCACACACGTAAGACACTCAGGTATGCACACACTTAAGACACTCAGGTATGCCACACTCAGGTATGCACACACTCACTAACACAGACATGCAACTGCATGCATGCAAGGGCAAACACACATAATACCGTAATGTTTTCATTTGCATCTACCTGGGTTTGATCTGCACAGTAGACTTATAATATGCTTATATATATATAAGCATATATCTATATGCATATATATATAGTCATCTACTGAACAGATTCATTCTGAACAGATTCATACTTGCCCAATAGGAATATCTGTTCCTTAAGATTCCCACACATCTAGCAGATTGGGGGGGGGTGTACCAGAAAAAGCTTAGAGGTGCCATACTGTGACACCCAATACAGTAATTACCTTGTGTCTGCTGTGGACACACACAAACACATAGGAAATAGGAGTAGAATTTTACACATATAATTTCTACTAACCCTAACCACCCTCACCTTATACCTAAATGAATGCTCAACTCAACTAAATCATAATTCTAATCCTGAATTCTAACTTTTACCCTACAAATAACACTTTTTTAAATGAAAACAATTGACTGTATTGGGGGGGAACTATTGGAATCTTTACAATGTTTTAACATTACAATTGTTGGTTTACAGAAACAAGACATGTTGCCACATTTGTGTCAGAGATTAAACATCAATTTGTATTTGAGTGGAATGAGTGTGACATAGGAAGTCTGGTTATTAACTCATTAATGTATGAACGGAATCATAAAAAAGTTATTTAGTATTTAACAAACAAATCAAATTATCTCACACTGGCAAGAATGTTTAGTATCACCTTTGATTTGACAAGCACTTGTTTGACAAAGAGCGCCATGTTAGTTGCCAGGAAAACCACTAAACATTACCCCTAACCAAACTTCAACCAATATTGTAACCTTAAAACCCGACCCCTTAAACCATAACTCTAAACCTAACCCTAACTCTTAATTCTAATCCTTACTGCTAACCCTAATTGTAACCCAAAGGGTAAATCTTACTTACTCTGACCCTTATGCCTGGAATACATATTTTCATGGGGAGTCACAGAATGTCCCGACAAGGTTGACGCACTTGTTTTGCTATCCCTGCTGGTATCGTTGGTCCCCACAAGCAACTATACATGTATGCCCACTAGTACAGACCTTTTTGTCCTGTTGAAAGGCATGTCACTTTTCACATTAAGATAAATCACCCCCTTTTGGCTAGTTTAAGGTTAAGTGTAATGTTTCAATATGAATGTTTTGGGGCACATTACTGAAATACATACTTCATTGGGGGGTTTTGTGAACCTATCCTAACCAACTCTCTCTTTCTCTCTCTGTTATTTTTACCCCCAAACAACATCCATATTCTGGCCAACTGCAACATCCCCAGGCCCTCGCTGGACGACACTTTACAGTTACCTTTAGGCAACGCTATTGTCCAGATCAATACAGTAAGTGCATCCATCGTGAGGTAGCCAGTTTGAGACAACCATATCACAGTATCAAACTCCATCTGCAGATGCACTATAGATATTCATACAATTAACAAATGATAAAAAATTAAGCAAAGGCTTGGTTAGGATTAGGGTTAGGTTTAGAACAAGTGTTAGTGTGAAGGTTAGGTAAAGGATAGTAATAGGATGAGGTTTGAGGCCTGGGTTAGTGTTAGTAGATAGTTAACTGAAAGGTTATCGATGTAGTATGAAGGTACTCCACCACACCAGATGACCTCTGACCCTCACCCCACAGCCTCTTCTGCAGTAAGTCAACCCCACCTGGCCCCCTCACCTCCATATGATGACTGAAGGTATCCCCTCTTTCTCCAACCCAGAGGACGGCCTGCACAAGCACACACCTGCACCCAACAACAGAGCCCTTCTAGTCCGCACAGGCACTTTGCTGATCTGATCCTTGGGTAACACTCACTATCAGTGTCACATCTACTAAAGAACAATTTAGTTTAGTTGTTAAGCTGTTATTGGGGGAATTTAATAGGTCATCACCATCTCTCTGAAAGAAAAGGCTGCATGAAGATTTTAGTGGTTCTTTAAATTGAAACAGTGTGGTAAATCTGATGTGTTCTTAATCAAAACCTTTAAAACGTTTTTTGAACAGCTGCTTTTAATGATGAGGGTGCATTCATTTCTTGCATTATTATGGGTAACATATTCGCCTAGTTTCTGTTTCCGAAAGTGTGGTAAGGAAATTGCTAAGCTAGCTGGGCAATGTCCGCTGACTAAATCCCAAATGCTATCCAATACATTTAGTTATCAAATTATCTACAATATATAGTATAGAAAACCAAGAATTGTATTTACTAACTAGAGACCATCTTAGCATACTGGACATTTGGTTATAATGGAAGCTTAGCGGCCCAAAACTGACCGCCATATACTGGTGTCTTATGATTATATTTGGTTTGCTAAAGCCAGACGGAGCTCTTCTCTTTTGGCGCCTTCCAACCTCAGACATAACACGAGTCTCCGTTGCTGTGATGACATCACTACCCTAAATGACATGTTTGCCCGGAATCTCCCATGATTCATCCCATTGCTCCATGGAGTGATGAAAAGCCAGGGAATGAGAGAGAAGAGATGGGCAGAAAGCAGCAGATGCGTCTTCATAGTGGGTCCAGAGCTTCAAAGGGAAACCTCAGGCACGACGCCCGCCCGGAGACACCGGCCTCACCACCGTCCCACACTGATGACGCCATCAAGACCCACCAGGGTTGATTGGCTCCAGATGCTTCCAGCTCTTTCTCCAAGCCTCGTGTCAGGCCCTAGAACACAAACACATGTGAGAGAAAAAGGACCAAAAAAAAACACAGAAGTTCACAAGGATCGTCACATTGGAGAGTGTTCCCATGTTTGTTTCTGGAGGGAAACATAAATAATCATAGAGCATTGCACAAGGAGGGCTGGGAGGAAATGGGGATGTTGAGATACAGGAACCGAAAATGTGCGCATGCATGTGCTCTCTTAAAACACAGACAAACAAATATGTTCTTGTCTGTTTACGGGCACCTGGCTACAATACCTGCTGCAGTAGCAAACTGTGCGCCTTAAAAAGCAAAAGAAATAACGTCACATCTAGCTCTAATTCAAGAGAATGAATGCTTTTTGATGACATCATTCATGAATCAAACAGGTCTTTGGGCAGCCACTCAGAGAGCAGTATTCACAGTGGCGGTTCCTGAGTGACTGTGTAGCAGGGGCCTTGCCAAATGGTGATAGAATTGTTGATGAATAGATATGTATTGGGGTCCCTTCAAGCAATCAATTATTGCTTAAAAAAGTATATGCTAATCTTTTGCTCTGTCAACATCCAAGGCCAAAATAAATAATATAGGCAAGTGGCAAGAATGGGTTTTGCTCACAACATAATGACAAAGACACAAACAACGAAATAGATCAATAGCTAGAACAACAATAATTAATCAACTAGGAATGAACTAGGATTCATACAACTGTTTGGAGAAATAAGAGAGGCAGACATTTCTCAGAAAACAATAAACTTATGAATATGTACACAGTTCTTCAGTTTTACTTTCTCGTTAGCAAAGATGTCAGCATCTCAGCAGTTATATCTTTAAAATAGAACCGTACAACTATCAAGGACAAAGTGATACATAACTGTTGTGACTAGTTCCTTTTCAGAGATCATTTTCAGATCATGGCTATTGCTACGTTACTTGAGAAGTTGGAAATGTAGTGTTGCAAAGATCTTGGAAGTAGATCAGCCCTGAAGGCAGAAATGTGTGTGATTGGTTGACTCAATGTAGAGGGCAGAGCTGGCATTTGAAACAGGCACCAAAAATATGCAAACATTGTGTAATGCTAAATAAACCTTGTGGAATATCACACAACTAATTAAGTAAATTGTAACATGATTGGGTATTAAGAAATCATTCTAGAGAGGATGGGCCTGTCAGAAGCAAAGATGGCAGCAACAATCAACACTCTGTAAAAGACTGCATGGGCAAATAGTGCCACAATTCAAGAATAACATATCACAACGTAAAATTGCAGAGTTTGGGATATTTTGGGATCTTAACATCTATGGTACACAATATAATTAAAAGATTCAGAGAATCTGGAGAAATCTCTGTATACAAAACCAATATTGGATGTCTGTGATGCGGTGTGAAGGCGGAACAAAGCGCAGGAGTGTGTAAACAAGGTATTTATTACCAGTCCAAAATAAAGCACGAAACAAACGTCGTGTACGTTGAATATATCGAAAACGTAAATACGAATATCAACTACAGAGAACACGATCACGAGTAACAATAACCAACACTGAACAGGACTCACACAGGCAAATATAAACAGAGACAAACAAGCAACAGGTGTGCGCAATAAGGAGGTGCGTTCGTGAAGACATGGGACATCACAAACAATCAACACAAGAGGAGGGGACAGGGGAACGGTGGCAGCTAGAGAGCCGATGCCGCCGAACGCCGGACCCTGCCTGAGCGAGGAGGGGGCACGTCCCCAGGAGGAGACGTGACAATGGCCGTGATCTTCAGGCCCTCAGACATCACTGCATTAAAAACAGACACCATTCTGTTAACATCGCTGCATGGGCTCAGGAAAAACCTCCAAACACCAATGTCTGTGAACACAATACGTTGCAGCATCCACAAACGCAAGTTAAAACTCTACCATGCAAAAAAGAAACCATTCATAAACAACATCCAGAACAAAGACTTTTTGAAAATGCCACCCCACATTCTGCATGTATTACAATAGCATGGCTCATAAGTAAAAGCATCCGGGCGCTAAACTGGCCTGCTTGCAGTCCAGACCTGTATTCCATTGAGAGTGTTTGGTGTCTTATGAAAAGAAAAATACGACAAAAGAGACCCCTTACTGTTGAGCAGCATTTCACTTTCTAAACTACAGCAATCAGTCTCCTCATTTACCAAACGTTTAAAGAGAATTGTTAAAAGACGTGATGCAACACGTTAGTAAACATGACCCTGTCCCAACTTTTTTGAAACTTGTTGCTGGCATCAAATTCAAAATGGCCATGTGATTTTTTTTCCAAACCTATAATGTTTACCATTTTCAACATTTTAAATGTTGTCTTTGTACAATTATCTATTAAATTTAGGATTAAATTATTTGCACATAATTGAATTCTGTTTGTATTTGCATTTTAAGCAGTGCAACGTTTTTGGAAACCGCTATAAATCCTTAGACAAACTTGTCAACAACTAACATGATCTGACTTCCAACATTAGGGTATGGTTGCCATGATATCACCTAACATGACCTGACTTCCAACATTAGGGTATGGCAGCCATGATATCACCTAACATGACCTGACTTCCAACATTAGGGTATGGTTGCTATGATATCACCTAACATGACCTGACTTCCAACATTAGGGTATGGTTGCTATAATATCACCTAACATGACCTGACTTCCAACATTAGGGTATGGCTGCCATGATATCACCTAACATGACCTGAATTCCAACATTAGGGTATGGTTGCCATGATATCACCTAACATGACCTGACTTCCAACATTAGGGTATGGTTGCCATGATATCACCTAACATGACCTGACTTCCAACGTTAGGGTATGGTTGCTATGATATCACCTAACATGACCTGACTTCCAACGTTAGGGTATGGCTGTTGCTGTTTGTTACTGTTTTACTGTTTTCTGTTGCTGTTGCATGAACTCTGCTCAATCATTGTCTGTTATTCCACAATTATGGTATAATGTCTTCAATCAGGCGTCTAACTGAAATAATAAAAACAAGAAAACAAGATCTAATTAGCCTTTTTGTTTGTGCATCTCATCACTTTCTTAACATTAGGGATGCCAGATCAATGCCTTGAAGCACAACTATTTCAAACATTCCTCAGTCCATCATTCCCCTGTTTCTCTGCCTCTCTGATCTGTCCTTCCATCCTCCCAAACACAAGAGATCTCTCCTCTATTGTCCCTGTTCTCTGTTTCGTCTCTAGGCAACATCTCAGATATGGCTGGGGGGGGTGTAGGGGGTATACTCTCTCTGTGATGGGATGCTCTGAAAACTTCGGAGACAACTATTTCAGGAATGTAGGTACCTGCTGTGAGGACAACAAAGTAAACTGGACCTCTGTAGAAGTGATGTATGAGTGTGTTTGTGTGCATATGCAGGTTCTACCATTGTGGTGGGAACAAAAAACCTGCAGGTTTAAGGGAACTTTGACCTTGAAGAGGCATTTCACCAATCACTATGAGTAAAAGGAAACATTCTGGCTTTAGGCTTAAGGGTATGAATCAGATTTTAGTTTCATGTTTTTGGGGTAAGTTTCAGGTTGAGGCATTATGAAAATGTACCTTTGAATGAGAATAAAGTTTGGGGTTCCCACAAGGATGGGAAAAATTACAATGTGTGTATGTGTGTTCAAGTTTTACTAACCAGCTGGGTACCAAACATTCACATTATTGTAAAACAAGGAAAATGTTAACTTCTCCATTTTTTGCTAGGTCCTACGAGCAAGAAGGATATATCTGCCTTAAGGCGTTAAGTTTAGGTTGGTACATACAATTAGGATAGCAATCAAAAAAGTATTTTAGGTCAGGGGTTAAGGTTTTTGGGGTAATGGTTTGGATTAGGTAATCAAAAATATTTTTTTCCCGAAAAGGATTCCTGAACTGTGTGTCTGAACGGGCGGCAAGCATGTCTGCAGGTTCATTGACTCCAGCCGTTACTGATTGTTAGTGTTCAGACTGCAGATGCAGTTTGAGGTGCCTATTTACACTACAATGGTTTTATATAAACACTATTGGGGGAGGGGGGGGGGGTAGATCAGCACGAGCGAGAAGAAATGATTCGCTCGCGGCCGATCAAAAATGTTGCCCACAGGCACACACCAGCAATCTACCCTAAAACATGGCCAACCACAGCATAGTGACCTGCAGTGGACAACGGGACACTCAACCCAGGACAGATATATCAGGCTGTGACTCTGGGGTAATTGGGGTTATGCCAGGCTTATAAGAACATAGGTCTACACAAATAAGCATGTTCCTTAGTTCTATCCGCAATCACTGGCTAGCAGAGCAGTGTTCCTCCTCAGTCATGAATTTCATTGCACTCTGTCTTGTCTTTATTCATCACACTGTACTTGTGTGTGTACATACCTCAGCGCGTATATATGATGTGGCAAGATGCAGGGCTGTGCCTGTCCTAAAATGTCCCGGAATCACAGGTGCATACCTACATTCATGCACACACACGGTCCACTTTCCTGACTGATACTCACCATGGATACTAAGGGCTTAAGATCATACGTTGCTCAGTGTGTCCTGTAATGGAATGAGCAGTGACGTATGAAGTCTGATCCTGTTCTATGAATATAAATCTGAAAAAAATTCTAATTGGGAAGCAGCTGAAAATAATCGTACAAAATTGTATTTACTGCACATTTTATTCAAATGTTATTTAAATTCAGACATTGCCCAGAGGAAATGTGAATAGGGCCTAAGAAGAACCCTTGGCTCCTGCTACATGCAAGGCAGATGTGCTCTTCACACATTATGTAAAAGACAGGCTGAGAAGATGTGCTTTTCACACATTATGTAAACAACAGGCTGAGAAGATGTGCTCTTCACACATTATGTAAACGACAGGCTGAGAAGATGTGTTCCTCACACATTATGTAAACGACAGGCAGAGAATATGTGCTCTTCACACACTATGAACCAATTTCGTCCATGATAGTTATATCTAGATGAATGACACTTTGTGTCTGTACTTTTTTTTAAAATAATGTAAACTGGTAAAAATCCAAATTGTCATATGCTACCTTCTTGAGGTTACTTGGTCCTCTTTCCTGACAGTTATTCCCCAACACTCTAAAGATGATGTCTTGCCTATTGTTTGTTAGAGGTGAATGAGCAGTTACATATGACATAGTTACATAGGCATGTTTAATATCGAGCACAAACCTTTCAAGAGGCATAAGCTGAAACAAAAAATAGGAGTTGTCGGCTCACATGGACAGATGATGTCAGGCGAAGGGGTTGAGTGTAAAAACGATGGATGCATGCTGGTTGGAGTGAGTGCTGTTTACATACTGTGTAAACAAGAAAGTAAGTAGATGTGCTGTTCACATGCTGTGTAAACAAGAAAGTAAGTAGATGTGCTGTTCACATGCTGTGTAAACAAGAAAGTAAGTAGATGTGCTGTTCACATGCTGTGTAAACAAGAAAGTAAATAGATGTGCTGTTCACATGCTGCGTAAACAAGAAAGTAAGTAGATGTGCTGTTCACATGCTGTGTAAACAAGAAAGTAAGTAGATGTGCTGTTCACATGCTGTGTAAACAAGAAAGTAAGTAGATGTGCTATTCACGTGCTGTGTAAACAAGAAAGTAAGTAGATGTGCTGTTCACATGCTGTGTAAACAAGAAAGTAAATAGATGTGCTGTTCACATGCTGCGTAAACAAGAAAGTAAGTAGATGTGCTGTTCACATGCTGTGTAAACAAGAAAGTAAGTAGATGTGCTGTTCACATGCTGTGTAAACAAGAAAGTAGATGTGCTGTTCACATGCTGTATAAACAAGAGAATAAGTAGATGTGCTGTTCACACACCATGTAAATATGTGTGCTGTTCACATGACAAGTAAAAATAAAGTGAGTAGATGTACTGTTCACAATCCATGCAAACAATAGTGAGCAGATGAGCTGTTCACACGCCATATAAATAACAAACAAAGCCAGGCAGAAATCAACAGGGTAAAAAAGGTTTAAATTCAAATTTCTACTATTTTGGTCAATTCATTTGCACAATTCTTACAAAGGATTGTGATGTTGGAGTAAGGAGGACCAAGGCACAGGGAGGTGAGTAACAAGGATTCAGTTTATTTACTTCCTTGTACTGTATAGCCTACGCGTCCGCTACGCGAGGAGAAAAGGAAAAGCGTGCGCGGGGCACGAAACAATCAAAGAACACCCACAGAATTAAAGGGGTGGCACACTAGTGCTGGGCAATCTACTAGTATTTCACACAAAACAAGTAACAATCACGGACACAGAGATGAGACACACAAGGGCTTATATACCTAGTTAACAGGTAGCACCTGTAAGGAATCAGGGAGGGATGCGTTCACAGGATATGGGGAAAACAGGACAAAACACACACGATGGCAACTAGAAGGCCGGCGACGTCGAACGCCGGGTCGCCACACGACCAGAGGATGGCAACGTGACAAATACGGTCCATAAAATCACCTTTTGATGGACAGAAAGAGCATTAACACTGAAAATAAGTAAATCCTATGAGGTTTGAAGATCTAGAAAATCATCCGTAGCCTCAAGAACTTAGAGAATTCCCTACCCCTAGTGAACATAAAAAATTAGCAAAAGTGAGCAGACCTTTTAGCTTTGTGATGATACCCACAGAATGCAGGATTAGCTTATTCCCTACACCCGTTTCCCTGAGAAAACAGCCCATAACTAGGGAGTGGCATTTATGAAAATTGAAGCCCTTGACAGACAGATATCGCTTTAAGATGTCTATGTTTCATTATACAGGACACAACCCAAATCCCAGTCAGTCAGACTTTTTATTCATGTTCCCGAGCAAGAGGGTTGCGTTCAGTGTGTCGCTCCGTTAAAAGATAGCTCCCCAAAGTGACTCGGAACAGAGGCAGTCGCACTGCCTGCCTGTCTTTTCGCTCTAGTTGAGAGGAAAAAGGGGTAATGTTTATGCATTAGATTTCAAAGGTTCCTTCCAGCAAGGAAATCCAGATTATAAGGTGTGCCTCTGCTAGCAGGGATCTGAGGTACTTTTCTTTCTGTCTGTGGTTATTGCTGAGTGACAATGTTTCTCTCTGCATCCTCTTAACATGCGGGTGGGGACGTTAGAGTTAAGTATGTAAACGCCAGGCTGTCTAACAAGCTCAGACACGGTCATCAGGCATTATTTGGAATCTTGTATTCAATAAAGAGCGTGAATGCAAAGTTGAAAGGGTTAGGGTTCTACTTTACAGAATTGTGTTGAAAATCTCTGGTCTCGAATGAGGTTGGCAAGTTTATAAAGAGTGTACTAGACAGGCAAACCACTTTTATAGCGTACCATTTCTGTCTTTCAAAAATGCAGCTTGGGATGGACTGCTGTGCTATCACACTCTACAGTAGGGTTTTAATACCCTAAGCACACGTGGAGCCTAGCAGACACAGAAGCTTTCTAGATCTGTTCTTTAACACTTCGTCAGCACATAGTATTAACAACCCAAAGCCTCCACAAATACACCTCCCTGCTTCACAAACTCAGATAATTCTTCTATCCTCCTTCTTTTAGAGGAGTAACAGGTTGTTAGCACTTAGAGGCAAGCTAGCTATCAGAACATTAGAACTACGCTGAGTGCAGCGGCAACACGAGACAAAGCGATTACAAATGTAAATGGGTGCCTAGGCACCAATGGGAAGCTTTGAAGAGCTTTTTATGAGCAGATCGCAAGAGTTAAACCTTTAAAACGTGTGGACGTGCTACTCTGGAGAGAATAGGAGGGGGGAGGAGACAGGAAGAGGGAGATGGAAGTGTCTCTGATGCCGGGAGATATCTGCAGGGCAGTTCTGGGGAAACAAACGATACATACGGGGACGGTCGAAAGGTTTCAAAATGACTCAAACCACTCAAGTCGGTTCCATTTTCTACCAACACTACCAACAGAACCAGGTTACCAACAGAACCAGGTTACCAACAGAACCAGGTTACCAACAGAACCAGGTTACCAACAGAACCAACTCTGTTTTACTTCATAATGTAGTTATCTATCGAGCCGCAAACACAGACGAAGAGATCAAGAGAAAAGGATCAAGAGAAAAGGAGACCGGAAGAGAAAGACCGGAATAAAGGGAAAAGAAGTGTACATAGAGGTTAACTCACACTGACAGAGGGATGTATCAGAGAAAGACTGCAAGTGAATAAAAGAGAGAGAGAGGCACAACACCGGGAGAGAGACTAAAGTGTTGCGCCTCCATCTCGGCAGAGGAAGTAGCAAGAGAGCAGCTTTGAACCCCTCCCCCCCCCCCCCCCCCCCCCCCCCCCCCCATTAGCAGGCCTGATGGAGGTTTCAAGAGAACTGTTAAAAGCAACTGGAGCATTTTAGATGTTAATTTGTTTTTGTTGGGGTGCTTTTTTTCTCTCTCTTTCCTCTCCTCTCCTTCTCAGCCCGACTTCTAAATCTTTTATAATCACACTGAATTTAACACAGCATGATGAATATACTTCCATCCCAATACTTTCCTGTTCCTTCGCTTGGTTTCTTTCCCTTTCCTTTAGGTTTTCAAAGAGAAGTGGGATCAGTATTTTCATTGTGTTGTTGGGTTCCTGGTCATTAGAGAGAGATTTAGTGTGTGCTGAACTCCAAACAACTCGAATAATCACTATGTTGTTGTATGGAATTCAGAAACAGAGATTGGATCTTTTACATTCACTACAGCAAATTGAGTTTTTCTATTTTTCTCTTTGTTTTCTCCGGCACACATAGTCAAATTGAAGGATATATATCTTTTCCATGTGTGCCACGCTAAGAGCGATGTTGTGTAAAGTAAAATGTTCTGGTTCAGTAGCGTACACAGTTGATTAGAAAGACTGAATCACAGATACTCAAATGATGCATAAGCAAACACAAATAAAAGCTTTTCTTAATGCTTTTCAGACATTACCATCAATCTCAAACGCTGCACCTTCGAAACAAGACAACCTTTGATCTTTTCATATTCATTCTTATGTCTTATGACTTGATTGTCTTATTATTGTTGTCTGACTGACTGTTGTTGACTTGACTTGGTGCACACATACTAGTTTAGAGACTAGGCACCCACATACTAGTTTCAAGACCTGGTGCCCACACCCTGGTTTGGAGACTAGGTGTCCACATCCTAGTTTCAAGACTTGGTGCCCACATCCTGGTTTGGAGACTAGGTGTCCACATCCTAGTTTCAAGACTTGGTGCCCACATCCTGGTTTAGAGACTAGGCACCCACATTCTAGTTTCAAGACTTGGTGCCCACATCCTATTTTAGATGTGCTCCAAGCAGAACTCACCTAGGCAGGGAGAATGGTGGTACACACATATTCCCTGAAACAGCACACTACTTTAAATGGCTTATTTCCCCCAAAACATCATAAAAGTATTAATACGACTCTTTCGTTTCCTTGTTTAAACACTGTGACGTTAACATAGCCAGAAAATACATTCTCAAACAAAACAAACATTCTCAAAACAATATTCATCCATGAATCATTTTGACATGTATTTCTAGGTTCTAGTCAAGTTGTTTGGTGCAGCACTTTTCAGTGCTTCATTTGTATAAATATGAATAGTACACTGCAGAGGGCAAAGCTGTGGCAGCTCTCTAGTCTCATCCAGCACTTGATTGAAGCACTTCCCTCCTCTACTAGTTACCATTGACCACATGGACTACTGTTTTAAGACTTGTAAGAAATAAATGAATAAGACAAATAAAAAACTAGAACAGTTGTTGTGCTTTCCCTCTTGCTTACAATTAAATATTTTGGAGTTTAAATTGGAATAACGTGATGAAGTGAAAATAAGTTGGTTTGATCGCTCTAGCTGAACAGTTAATCAAATGCTGTTTCATTAATCCTAATTATGCAACTTACATTGGTAAGTATAAAGTGCTTTCAGAATGTATTCAGACCACTTTACTTTTACCCCGTCTGTAAAAATGTAGGCAGGAGGCAGGACTTTAATAAAGAACTAAGACAACAGAAAGTAAGACACAGAAGCTGGAACAAAACCATAATAATGACGGACAGGGTGCATGAGGGAGGGACTCATTTAAACAGGGAACAGTGACAAGGAACACAGGCCTACTGTGCCGGGATGCTTCACCTTCAATCAGTACTTTGTTGAAGCACCTTTGGCAGTGATTACAACCTTGAGTCTTCTTTGGTAATGATGCGAAAAAGCTTGATCCTTTTAATCTCAATCAGGTTAAATAACAGGACAATGACCCTAAGCACACAGCCAAGGCCACACAGCGGAGGCCTTGGGCAAGTCTGTGAACGTCCTTTGGTGGCCCAGGGGGCCCTGACTTGAACTGGCATTTTGCTGCCACCATCATGCTCCACCTTAAGGATGGTTATGGCCAGGTCATATTGTCTGGCGTTCTCCAGATGTGAGGCTTGGCATTAAGGCCAACGCATTAGGCTATGTTTCATCAATCCGGAGAATCTTGTGTGCCATGGTCAGAGTCCTTTAGATGCCTTTTGGCCAACAACAAGCAGCCTGTCATGCGCATTTTACTGAACAGTGGCTTCTGTCTGGCCACTGTGGGTGTGATAGGTTGACTGTTGATGCCCAGTGGCTAGGAAAAAACTTCCTAAAAGCGGATGAAATTTAGGAAATACCTAGAGAGGAACCAGGCTTGGAGGGGAGACTAGACCTCTTCTGGCTGTGCTGGGTGAACATTTTAAGAGTACAAATTGTAGTAATTCATAAATGTGTTTGGGCTGTGTCCATATAAAACCACATCCAGGTCAGAAACATGCCCAGATGGACAAGGCCAGGGTCAATCCGGGGGGAGGGGCTGTGGTCAGTAGAATGGCAGTTGGAATCATCAGGTATCATATTGATCTGCAACACAACCAGGAGGACTTTGGACAAAGACAGCTACAAGTCGTTCGAGCCATATGTCTTGACCAAGCAAGTCCATTTATTGCTCTATAGGTTAAGAATAAAACCTTAAAATCAGCCCTAATATTGAGTTCTCTAGGATAGAGTGCTCTAGTATTGAGTGCTCTAGTATTGGGTGCTCTAGTATTTAGTGCTCTAGTATTGTCTGTGTACGAGGGATTGAGTATCTTGTAGCATTTTCCTTTGGTTTACAGTGGTGCATCCATATCTAAGGTATATCGCAGTGTTGAGTATTAATCATCGATGAGATCGTTTGCAGATTTATTTTACTCTGTCATCGATGAGCAAATCTGGAAGAGTATCAACATGTATTTTGGTTGTATGAGAATTTGTATTATAGTCATTGTTTAGGGTGTGGGTAAGTTTCTTGTTGTAACGATACATGTAATAATACAGTGGTCAGATATTACAGGTTTATAAGAAAAATAATTAAATCCACAGTATATTTTTCTCATGTCAGGACTAAATCTAAGGTATGATTGTGGCAATGTGTATACACTGAGACATGTTGGACAAAACCCATTGAGATAATTATGGCTTCAAAGGCCTTTTGAAGAGGGTCATTAGACATGTGAATATTGAAATCTCCAAATAATAGAATAGTATCTGCCATGACTACAAGGTTAGAGAAGAATTCTGACAACTCACTGAGGAACCCTGTTTGGCCCAGAGGGCCTGTAAATAGTAGCTATGAAAAACGATTTATCAGCCTGATTAGCTTTTATGAGTAAAACTTCAAAAGAATGAAAATCAGTGATGTGTTTAAGAGTTCATTTATATTTTCTCTTTCATAAATTTTAGCAACACAACCCTCCCCCTTTTGGGGATACATGGGGGATATGATCACTAGCGTAGCCAGGAGGAGAGGCCTCATTTAGTAAATTCATCAGGCTTTAGCCAGGTTTCACACAGGCCAATTACATCCAGTTTATGGTCAGTGATTATTTCATTTACAGCAATTGCCTTTGAAGCAACGGATCTAACATTAAGGAGGCCCATTAAGGAGGAAATGCAGTCATTTCTATTCATGAAAAATGCTTTTCCATAGTACCTTGATTTCGACTCTCGTGGGGAAAACCGGTCGGATCTAGCAGCGACTCAGGTTTAGCATGGCGGCGGCATTTCTTCACAGTGACCAAGACAAAGTTCTTGCTAACTTTACCTGAAGACAAAAGTTATTCTCCATGTTGAACTTACAACTACAATGACTAGGCATCACAGTGCTTAGCTTCTGTGACATTACAATCAAGGGGGCTAGAAGCATTTATTACAAACATAGTTATCTCGACAGGACGTAGAGCGGACACAACTAGAAAAAACAATTAGTCTTAATAATATAGACCTAAACCGAAAATCCGTCCAAACAGCAATAGTGCCAAGCGTTTATGAAAGAACCAGCTTGGGGAACCGCATGCATAAATTACTGGCCAGGTAGGTTACAGCACGCAGACACGTCAACAATCCCACAATGCAATGCTGACAGGGTTTGTTTTAGACATCACCAGATGCAGGATTTCAACTGGAAAGAGAGGGGAAAAGCAATTAATGCATTGACAAGTTCAATGTGTGAGCAACCATTGGACATGCTAGGCTTAGTAAATGAGGTGCAGATGTCATCAACATTCTTTGGAAAGTGGTTGGCTAAGTCATTCACTATAAAAAAGGAAGGAGGAGGAGTGAGGAGTGAGGAGTATGGAGAAAAGAGTTTTGTGGGGTAGAGAAAGAATCTTGTGATGAAAATAGGACTTAACATATAGAGAGGATAGAGACAGATGCTAGGTTATCCATATGTTTTGTTTTCAACCATTTTTAACCCAGAAGTTTGCCATGGAGCAGAAGGGGAAAGTGGAGACTTCCGGAAAGGGGACAAGGGGTTTCGCAGGAAACCCCTTGAATAGGGTGGACAAGACCCCTGGCCCCTGGGCATGTTTATCATTGATAATTGGCCACTGGCCCCTGGGCATCTTCATCATGGATAACTGGACCCTGGGCATCATTGATAACTGGCCACTGGCCCATGGGCATGTTCATCAGTGATAACTGGCCACTGGCCCCTGGTCATCAACATCACTGATAACTGGCCCCTGGACATCTTCATCATGGATAACTGGCCCCTGGGCATCTTCATCATTGATAACTGGCCCCTGGGCATCTTCATCATGGATAACTGGCCCCTGGGCATCTTCATCATTGATAACTGCCCACTGGCCCCTGGGCATCTTCATCATTGATAACTGCCCACTGGCCCCTGGGCATCTTCATCATTGATAACTGGCCCCTGGGCATCTTCGTTATTGATAACGGCCCACTGGCCCCTGGGCATCTTCATCATTGATAACTGGCCACTGGCCCCTGGTCATCTTAATCATTGATAACTGGCCCCTGGCCCCTGGTCATCTTCATAATTGATAACTGGCCCCTGACCATCTTCATCATTGATAACTGGCCCCTGGTCATCTTCATAATTGATAACTGGCCCCTGGTCATCTTCATAATTGATAACTGGCCCCTGGCCATCTTCATCATTGATAACTGGCCCCTGG